>CAUYLG010061288.1:0-81943 GCA_963573385.1 Cacajao melanocephalus
CAATTATTGGCATAAAAGAGGTTTTTAATACCCATTTTTAGACTGCATTCTAGCCTGGGCAATAGAACAAGAATCCCGTTCTCTCTCCCTCTTTCTCTTCCTCTTTCTTTCTCTCTTACATTCTTTTTTTCTTTCTTTCACTTTCACTTTCTTTCCTCTCTTTTTCTTTCTTTCAAAAATAAAAAAAAGAAAGGCAATTACATTTTCCTAAACCTCCGAACTATCAGCTATAAATGGCAATAACAACCACTCTAGATTGTAGTTAAATTAAATGAACTAATTAATGCAAGTCAAGGACTTCTCAGCATCATATTTGATTAGTGGTAAACACATAAATGCTAGCTGCTATCATTGGTAGTTTCAGGTCTTAAGATTTTACTTTTAGGTTTTTTGTTTTGTTTTGTTTTGCTTTAGTGTTCTTTAAAGAGAAGAATGGGAGAAGCATTTTGCTAACTTTTTCATTCTTTTTATATGTTGTTGTTTACTTTTTCCTTTATAAAGAAGATCAAGTTTGAGTGAACACTGATAATATAACTTAGTTTGTGACTGTGTGTGTATATATATATACATATATATATATATATGTATATATATATACATATATATATATATATGTATATATATATAGTGGTAAAACAGATTTGCATCTACCTTAAATTCTGTTATGTTGTCAGCATTTGCTACTTAATTAATTAGATACATAAGAAATTTCTACTTTAAAGCATTATTAGAAGAATTGTAATTGAAATGAAAGGTTGAATTTGCTCTCAAACGTATCATTCTTAATTCCAGATAAGAATGAGGAAACAGTATTGCTGCATTAAAAATAAAAATTATATTTTAATTATAAAATAACCTGTTTATAAAGACTATTTGGAAACATAAAAAAGCTGAAAGGAGGAAAAATAACCCATACTTAGTTCCACTACTCCAGGGAAACTGCTTTATTATTTTGGTACATTTCTTCCAGTCTTTTCTACTTAAATGTGGGTGACTGTTCTTTAAAAAATGGATGCGGGTATCTTGAATTAGATATCAGAATCTGGTAAATTTGGCTGAGGTTTTCAATCAGAACAATTTTGAGAGGCATATTGAGGAATATACAATTCACATTAAAATTTAAATTTAATTAAATATAAGTATAAGGTTACCAAGTTTTCCATATTCTTATATATTCATTATCACAGCCAGTTATGTCAGATTTCACTTGCCAAGATGGAAGAGTCTTCCCAGAATCCTGTAATGAGTCAGGTGTCTACCTGCTGAACACCCAGTTCTATGTAAAAGTGGCCCCATTCTTGAGCTCTTAATTTTGATTAATCTCCCAGGAAGAGAGAGTAGTATACTTTCAAGGTTTTTGTTGTTGTTTTCTATATAATAAAGTTTATGAGGGTGGTATATTTTCTGGGCTTCTGCATATTTGAGGAGATTTTTGGTTTTTTTTTGTAGTAAGGACAATTTAACCAGGCATACATTTACTGGATTTGAGGCATGAGTCTTCAAAATTGCTGATGCTTCATTTTCTTTGGCTTCTGCTATTGTAGAGATGTAATCTGTGGCCCTACTGATTGCTGTTTTCTTGTAGGCCACCTGACTTTTTCTGCCCATGTATATGGATCCTTTTCTTTATTTTTATATGTTACTTTTTAGGAGAAGTTTCTAGTTACAGTTTTTTTTTAATTGATAGTGTGTATCACATGCAGAACCTTTTCAGTTTATGACATTCAAGTTGTTTTTGAAGTAAGAAGTATATTTAGTAAATTAGATTTTAAATTTGGTTTCTATTTTAATTGCTTTGATTTCTTTATTAGAAAAAGTTTCACTGGCTGGGCATGGTGGCATGTACCTGTAGTCCCAGCTATTTGGGAGGCTGAGGCAGGAGGATCACTTGAGCCCAGGAGTTTGAGGTTGCAGTGAACTATGATCTCCTGCCCTCCAGCCTGTGATGGGAGGGAATGCTGCCAAGGTCTCCGAAATGCCTTTGAGGCCTTTTCCAGTTGTCTTGGCTATCAGCATTTGGCTTCCTTTTGGTTATACAAATATATGCAGGCTGCTTGAATTCCTTCCCAGAAAATAGGCTTTTCTGTCACATGGCTAAGCTGAAAATGTTCAGACTTTTACACTCTGCTTCCCTTTCAAATACAAGTTCCAATTTCAGGCATTTCTTTGCTAACACATATGCACATAGGTTGGTGGAAGCAGCGAGGCTACATCTTGAACACTTTACTGCTTAGAAATTTATTTCTGCCACATCCCCTAAGTCATCTCTTTCACGTTCAAAGTTCTCCAAATGCCTACAGCAGGGGCACAATGCAGCTAACCTCTTTGCTAATACTGAGCAAAATGATCTTTGCTCCAGTTCCAATAAGTTATTCATCTTCATCTAGATCTTATCAGCCTGGGCTTCATTGTCCATATTACTATCGGCATTTTGGTCACAATAGTTTAACAAGTCTCTAGCATGTTCCAAACTTTCCTTCGTCTTCCTGTCTTCTTCTGAGCCCTCCACAAAATTTCAGCCTCTGTTCGCTACCCAGTTGCAAAATTGTTTCCACATTTTCAGATACCTGTATAGCGGTGCCCCACTCCTCAGTATCAATTTTCTGTATTAGTTCATTCTCACGTTGCTGTACAGAAATACTGGAGACTGGGTAATTTATAAAGAAAAGACATTTCATTGGCCCATGGTTCTGCAGGCTGTATAGGAAGCATAGCAGCTACTGTTTCTGGGTAGGCATCAAGAAACTTTCAATTATGGCAGAAGGTGAAGGGGAAGGAGGCATGTTTAACATGGCTGGAGCAGGAGGAAGAGAGAGATAGAGGGAAGGTGCTACATACTTTTAAACAACCAGATCGCACGGTAACTCACCATCATGAGAACAGCGCCAAAGGAGAAATTCACCTCCATGATCCAATCACCTCCCATCTGGCCCCACCTCCAACACTGCAGATTACAACTTGACATGAAATTTGGGTGATGACACAGATCCAAATTTTTCTAATCTGTTGACTGCAGTCTACCTAGTTCCATTAGTTTTTGATGGAATAATTCAAGACTCAGAACAATATAATTACTCGATTTGCCTTTAGAATGGTCTAGGAGAGCTAATCTTATAAGCCAGATTGGTTTTCATACTTTATATTTTTCAGGCCACTATTAGTCACCACCGTTTCAGAGATTTAGAAGATTATTTGCCAATCTGTGTTATATATAACGGTTCTGCTTTATGTGATGTATTTTATTCAAAGAAGCATGTACCATGTGAAGACACAGTCAAAGAGATAATATGAAATCAAATGAAATTTACTTTCACATAAGATCTGGTAACATTATCTATATAGTTTGTATGTGTACTGTTTATTACATATCAGTATTTACAAATACTGTTTAAAACTAGATAAATTAAAGTACTCTTCTTTTATAGGTGGTGTCAGTGCTAAAGCATTCATTGCTGTCTTTTAAGAGACCAAGAGCCATGGAGACTTTGAAACTTTACTTTTTGTTTTCTTTGCAGCTCCTGATCAAAGAGGTATGATCATGCTTTGGCTTTTGTTCTCTGTAACTAGTACTATGTAGATTTCTTTCTATGCTAAACCAACTGAAGTTTCTATAAGTTGCATTCAATGACAATGTTACTTGTCATTCATTTATAAATGAAGTCAGGTAATATTTGTCAATCACTCTGGCATTTTATGGTATTTGAGTACATGGTAAGTTGTATCAACCTTTTTTTCTAATTTTTAGGACTATTTAAATAAAAAAGGTAATCCAAAGAAGTTTGCAGGACTTGTATCATATTTGCATGGACATGAACCTTCAAATCTTGTTTTTGTAAATTTTCTCAAGAGAGGCCTTTTTCATAATCTCTGTAAACCAGCCTTTAAAGGTAAGCTTGGGTTTTATACATGTAGTCCAAAGATGGCTACATATCTGTTTAATAACCAAAACCTCAGAAATGTTTTTCTTTTCTTCTTTCTCCTTCTCCTTTTTTTAAAGCGAAGAAATGCTAAGTATATGTTCAGATTTACAGATGCCAAAAGATTAGACTCTGAAAGTCAACTTATATTTATTCTAACTAATAAAGACTATTTGAGGGCTACTTATATGTTACTTAACTGACAAAGAATATTTGCAGAAGAGAAAACTGAGAGAAATAGAAAGTGAATACGTTTCCGATGGTCATAATACTTTAGTATGTTTCAGAGCCCAGGTAATTAAACCTAGCTACCTTTTAATGCCTATGGTATAGTGTTAATGTGTTATGGAGAGTAAAGGTGGAATGGAGTGGAGGTCAAGATGACCAGAACCTAGAGCATTTAGAAGTGTTGATAGGTAAGTCTGGGAGCTTCATTTTGACAGGATTTGAAACACCCTAAATGGCAGGCCAAGAAACCTGGATTTTTCACTTAGCCGTTGAGATACTCTCAAAGATTTTTGACTGAGGGAAGGACATGATTATATTCATGCTTTGGAAAGATCGATCACTCTCAAGATGGCCTGAAGGAAGGAGAGTGCAAGTCAGGAAACCCGTTAGTAAACATTCTGGGGTGGGAATTAGGGCAGGTAGAGCCAGGATGGAAAAAAAGGCACAGAATATAAAAGTTCCTGTCTTAACCAAAAAATTAAATGTGTGCATGGCAGATATGGTTAATAACTGAGGTCTGTATTTACTAGAATATTTTGCCTTCAATGAAAGGAAATGTACTATAAAAACAAATTTAAACACAAAATACATAGAATCAATGTTATTCTTATTTACAATAATACTCTTTATTTAAATAGGCACGCAACAATTTTCCCAAGATGTGATGGAAAAGCTTGTGTTAGTACTGGCAAACTTGTTTGGAAGAAAATATATTCCAGCGAAATTCCAAAATGCTCATCTAAGTTTTTCTCAGTCAGAGGTAAAGTTTGTTATACTTATAATGATGTAATAATGATAGTTATTAAATGTATGCTACTGGAATGCATTCAGTACCTACAGGGTTAAATTAATATAAGCTACTCCATTTGTTTTAATAGTGTTGTCTTTCTTTTCATTTACTCTTTAGTTCAAACATCTTCCCCTACTAATCTAATAAACAATTCTTACCCCTAAAAGTTTTTCATTTTATTGGAGCAAATTATGTAATTCAGCAGCAACAGAGATGATACACAAACAGTTATTTCAATAGAATGGCAGCCCTACTGCTGAACAAACAACTGTTGGTTATCTTGGGGTCGTTTACAACTAGGGATGGGAGTCCATGGAAGGAATTACATCATGAGCGCTAATGTCCTTTTGAGACAACATTGCAGTAGTCACCTAAGAAAGAATCCCCTAACTTCAGGGTTGAGAGACTGAAAGAAAAAATATTTTCTAAGTTTATTTGTAACACTGTTTGTTTCCAATTTCTTACGTTTTTTAAAAAAGACACAACAACAAAACAAGAACAAGCAAACAAAACTCAAGAAAATGTGCATTAGAACCTGGGAACATAGAAGCTTGTTTTTATCAGTAACCCTAAAGAAAAGGTAATGAAAAGGCAATTAGCATTAATCTAGGCTTTCTGACCTCACAGTGCCTCTGGGTATACCTCCAGACTTGAGCCCCCAATTTTAGTTACTGACATGTATCCACATTGCATATCACTGGAACTATTTATCTTTTTCTTGCATACACATTTTAAAGTATTTAAGAAGGAGACTTCATATTTACTACTACTTTAAGTAGAAAGCCAGGATCTCTGGTTTCAATACTAAGGAAGCCCTAGGAATAGATGCAGTTAACATGATTCTCAGCTGAAGCCACTCTCTCTTTGCTGCACAAAGAGATTATCAAGTTTTAGGGAAACAATGGGAGTCTGTTGCATCTGGACTTTCTAGAGTTATCAGAAAGAACAGAAGAGAACTGGAAATAAGAAAGCGTTTTATTTTTATTTTATTTTATTTTTGAGATGGAGTCTTGCTCTGTCGCCTAGGCTGAAGTGCAGTGGCACGATCTCAGCTCACTGCAACTTCCACCTCCCAGGTTCAAGCAATTCTCCTGCCTCAGCTTCCCAAGTAGCTGGGATTACAGGTGCCTGCCACCACGCCTGGCTAATTTTTAAATATTTTTAGTACAGCTGGGGTTTTGCCATGTTGGCCAGTCTGGTTTTGAACTCCTGACCTCAAGTGATCTGCCCACCTTGGCTTCCCAAAGTGTTGGGATTATAGGTGTGAGCCATCGCACCTGGGTAGCTTTTTATTTTTTAAAACTGATTTATAATTGTTTAATGTTCTGTGTGTCACACTAAAGTCATCTCGTATACCTCTAATATTGTGTGCCATAATTTGGGATCACTGTTCTATATGAGTCAATTAGCAAAGATTTATTGAGCAATAAACATGTGCACACTGTAACAAAAATCATGGTTGGGAAACATAGTTGCTACTTTCCAAGAGCTTGCTCTCCTGATGGGGCTATATAGCACACATGTTTGAGAAGGTGGCGGTCAACACAAGGTATAGGTGATAAGCAGCTCATGTTCCCCTAGAACGGTGTCTAGCAGTGGCACAATGGCAGGATATGGAAGGCATAGCAGTGAATCTTTGTAGAATACCAAATGGAGGGACCATATCACTTTCACCAGACTGTGGAACTGCATTTGTCCATTTTTTTCTTTTGTCTTGGTCCATCCACGGGTAGAGCTGAGTCGGAAGTAGCCTTGTGGAAATTGTCATACTATCTACTTAAGGAGTTGGTGGGGCATTCTTTATTACGTCCACACAGTATGTTTTTGTAAGAATCCCCCTGGAAAATTCTCATCTGATATTAGTGCTGGGAATAAATAGTGTTTATCTCATAGACATTCTGAAATGTGTCATTCACACTTGCTCCTAGAAATCTTAGAATGTCATTTGTGCCCCATTTTAGTCTCTTTTATTTTTCTTTCCTTTTTACCAAATTTGGATTTATATGATCATATTATATTATCTTCACCCTTATAAAATGCCTCAATTCTGGAAAAGTATAGGGTATGAATAAATTAAGTAAAATATAGAATAAATAATAAAAACCATAATTGTAATAGAAGAAAACCAAGAATATTTCTAATGTCATAGCTATTTCCAACCCATACTAGAGAAATTTTTAGCCTTAATTCTGGAAGAATTTGTTTTAAAACATGAAATTTGGAAGCTGAGTTAGCTTGCAATACCAGCTACTTCTCTATCTACTACCTGTCAGATTTGGAACATGTTTACCTCCGTGAGGGTTAGCTCCCTCATGTACAAAATGTAAATGAAAATGTTTACTTCATAGGGTTGTTCTTAGGATTGATTTAGCTAACATACACGAGTTCTTGGGTCATCACAGCACAGTGTTGGCACACAATCTGAACTCAAAAAAGAATTTATGCTACTATTGCTACACTAACTTGTTACTTGCTCTCTAAATATATCCTTCAAGTCTCTGAAATATACCTAAGTTTAATATCAGTATAGGTCACATTTCTATTAAATTGGTGGTTTTGGCTAAGTGGAGTCGAAACAACTTTTTTTAAGGAAAGGTATTTGCATTTATAAATGTTGGTTGAAATCAAAAGGAAATTTTACCTTAGTCTCAGAAGTGAATAAAGTAGTCACAGACTTTGATGAATGAACATCAGTCTACAGAACTATGCTGCAATCTTTTCACCAAGCAATTTAATTTTTTAAATAAAAGTAAAGAGCTCTTTCTGCAATGCATTTCACCCGTAGGTGATCCTTGCCGACCTCCCGGAGGATTTTAAAGCTGCTTTACATGAGTATAACCTGGCAGTGATGAAGGATTTTGCCTCCTTCCTACTGATTGCTTCCAAGTCGGTGAACATGACAAATGAGTATCGACTCCCTTTGTCAAGAATCAGTAAGCAAATTTTGCTTCCTTTCTGGAACAATTTAAAGGATAAACAATCTTGCATAAAAAAAGCCTCTAGATATTGGATTCTTCAAAACTGGTAAAGGAGCTTATTCCAGGGCAGCTGTGCTAACCTGAGTGTTTTATCCACAGAAAACAATTTAGCCTGTCATAAGGTATGGTAATGGCTCTGTTTTCCAAGTTAAAAAAAAAAAAACTTTATAATTACCAAGTATTAATTGGGCAATGGAAGAAAAAAACATTAAAGTAATCCTGAATCTTTTATTTTTTTTGAGATGGAGTGTTGTTCTGTCCCCCAGAGTGGAGTGCAGTGATGTGATCTCAGCTCACTGCAACTTCTGCCTCCCGGGTTCAAGTGATTCTCCTGCTCAGCTTCCTGAGTAGCTGGGATTACAGGCACCGGCCGCCATGCCTGGCTTATTTTTGTATTTTTAGTAGAGACAGGGTTTCACCATATTGGTCAGACTGGTCTCGAACTCCTGACCTCGTGATCCACCCACCTCAGCCTCCCAAAGTGCTTCAATTACAGGCATGAGCCACCGCACCCAGCCTTATTTTGATGGAAGGTTGCCTATCTGTTCAGTCTGAAAAACTGGATTAGAAAATGTGACAGTTAAAAAAGAAAATGGCATAATTTCTGGGATTTTTTTTTTCCCCTGAGAGGTAGTGTCATAGTGGTTACTACATATGAACTCTGGAAGCAGGGTGACTAGGTCCAAATCTTGGCTCTGATACTTATTATTAACCATGAGATCTCATACCAGTTACTTAATTTTTATGTCTCAATTTTTTAATCTGTGAAATGAAAGGACTAAAATTATTACCCAGCTTACAGAAGTTTAGAGGATTGGGTATCTTAATGTTTGTAAAGTTCTTAAAACAGTGCATGACACATAGTCAACCTTGTATAAGTCTATTCTACCCAATATGGTAGCTACCAGCTAGCTATATGTCACTATTTAAATTAAGTTGGTTAAAAATAAAACAATTGAAAAGTTAATTTTTTAGTCACTTTAGCTACATTTCAAATGCTAATGGCTTCTACTTTGGTAGTAGAGGTAGAATATTTCTATCATTGCAAAAAGTTCTAGTGGACATTGCAAATATCATTTGCTTCTGTTAATTGTTCTTCGCTGAGGAGTAACTGGTATTGCAAAGTAACTAAGCTTCCAAATTTCAATTTTATAGCAGGAAACTTCTAAGGGAAAATAAATGGAAAGAAGAAGCTAGACTAAGAGTAAAGGGTGGAGCCATAAAAATGATTCCCTTATTCCCCTGTCTCCTAATATAGTCTTAGTTGGAGTAAAAGACAGGGAGGTAAGCATTGTAGTTCTTCAAGATGTGTTGATTTGGGACACGGCGTGAGCAAATGCAGACAATAGTGGTGGAAGCAAGGAAAGTACTGCAGAGAAAAGCTGGTGGGAGTGTGTGATTGTGGCAGGATGGGAAAAAGGAGCAAGGCCTGAGTTCATGACTTGGTGCCTTCCAAGTCCAGTGAGATGGTACTCGCTGGACAGAACCTATGTTTTATCTCTTATGCCAGCTCCAAATCCACTGGTAGGAGCTGCCTGAACATTGTGTCCTGGAGGTTTCTGAGGTTATATCTGAGTTCATGGGCAAAAATAACAGGTAATAAAAAGAGTAATGATAATACGTTAATAGTCAACATGGATCAAATGATTACTCTGTGCCAAGCTGGGTTAAAGACTGTATGCACCATATCTCCGTCAACCTTCATTCTGATGAGATGAATGTCACCTACTGTGGCCTGACGTACAGTGAGTTTAACAGGGTTAACATATGGGCTGATTTTTAAACCCTAACGTGACCTAGTCCAACATGGTCAGAATTCACAGGTAAAGAATGTGAAGACTCCCAACTTGTGTCTCACTTGATGAGCTGCAAGGAAGGAAGAGTCGCCGTTTCACCATTTGTTTGTCTTTCGGGGAACACAGATATTGATTTGCTTCAACCAGAGACTGTCAACCAGGTAAGGGAAGGATGCATCTTACGTACAAAATGTGTTTAACAAGAGAGAGTGGGGTTACACTGCTGTGAAGCCTTCGTAGGATCTCAGACCCAAAACACTGAAAAATGTCCCCTGATGCCAACACCATTGTCCAAGGGAGTGAAGCCCTGGAGGCCAGTGTGATTTTATGCTTTATGGAGTTGGCCTGAGAAACCTTGCTTCTTTGTGTAAAATTTCAGACACACTTCTTTTTTTCTCATTTTTTAAATGAGGTTTGCCACAGGTTTGCTGTGGGAAGAGGAAAAGAAAGTAGCTCACATTTTTCCAAAATTGATATAGACCTCATGGTGCTTTCTGTACTCCAGACCACACGAATCTTTGAGGATACTTGTTTACGAAGAGGCCACAAAGCCCTAGAACCTCTGGAAGGTTCTGGATACTGGAAGATTTGGGTGCTGGAATATGTTAGATTTAATCTGGAACATGAGAAATAAATTCCACATTGATTATGTTTAATAATAAAGATTGACCCTCTACACTGACTTCATTTTGTCCCTGGGTCAGGAGTCACATATCATGTCAAGAGTGGGCTTCAGGTATTTTTGCATATGTAATGTTTACAGGAATTTAAAAAATCATGAATCTTCCTGCACAGTTTGGGTCGATATCTAAAAATTTTGTTGACCGAAGTTTAAATAGCTGCTAATATAATTTCAGGTTTATTATAAATATTGGCATTTTAAAAAAACTGTTAAATTATTTAAAAGTTTATCCAAAAGAATATAGGTATCAAAGCTATTTGATACCCAGAGTAATCAAATAGAAAAGAACACAGATGATCAAACAACTTCTTCAAAGTTACAAATTTTACATTATGTATTTTTCTCATTGAACTTGTCTGACCTATCTCCCTCCCTCCTTTCTTTCTCCTCTCTCTTTCTTTCTTTTTTCTTTTTCTTTCTGTTTCTTTCTTTTTTCTTTCTTTCCTTCTTTCCTCTTCTCTTTATTCCCTCCCCTCCTCTTCCCTTCCCCCTCTGCTCCTCTCCCCTCCCCTCCTCTCCTCTTCCCTCCTCTCCTCTTCCCTCCTCTTCTGTTTCTTGTCTTTCTTTCTTTCTCTTTTCTTTCTTTATTTTAAAGGCAGGGTCTCACTGTGTTGCCCAGGCTGCAGTGCAGTGACACATTTCAGCTCACTGCAGCCTCAACTTCCTGGACTCAGGCAATCCTCCCACTTCAGTCTCCCATGTAGCTGAGGCTACAGGCACACGCCATCACGCCCAGCTAATTTTTTGTATTAGTAGAGAGAGGGTTTCACCATGTTGCCCAGTGTGATCTTGAACTCCTGGGCCCAAGCAATCCACCCGCCTTGGCCTCCCAAAGTGCTAGGATACAGGCATGAGCCACCATGCCTGGCCCAAACTTGTATTTTTATTCCACTTGCTCCACAGTTTAATTTTATCCATACACTGGCAGAATTTGCAGATTTCTTCTGATTCTGTACAGATTCATTTGCCTAATGTGCCCCGAACTAGGGAAACTTAGTTTTTGTTTGTTCATTTTGCTTCTCTTCATTTTTTCCTCTTCTATCCCTCCTCCTCCACTTTTTTCTTCTCTCTGGAGCCCAAAGGTTGGTACTGTTCCATTGTATTCTCCCTGTGGGCACAGGGAGACACTAGCTACATGGCACTCCTTTTAAGGTCATTCTGTGCACCGATTAAGATGATGATGAAAATTCTACTTTAAAATCAGCTTCGGCTGGGTGCGGTGGCTCATGCCTGTAATCCCAGCACTTTAGGAGGCTGAGGCAGATGGATCCTGAGGTCAAGAGATCGAGACTATCCTGGCTAACATGGTGAAACCCCGTCTCTACTAAAAAATACAAAAATTAGCTGGGCGTGGTGGCGCATGCCTGTAGTCCCAGCTACTAGGGAGGCTGAGGCAGGAGAATTGCTTGAACCCAGGAGGCGGAGATTGCAGTGAGCCGAGATCGCGCCACTGCACTCCAGCCTAGTGCCTGGTGACAGAGTGAGACTCTGTCTCAAAAAAAAAAAAAAAAAAAAAAAAGAAAAATCAGCTTCTGTGTATTTTTCCTTAGTGAATGTTGCTTACAGTATTGTAGCTGGATGGTTGAAATTGCCCTCAGTATGCTGTGAGAGTTTCCATTTCCCCAGCGGGCTGCCCAGTCCAGAGGCATGCTTAGTGTGGCGCTGCCCAGGGTCTCTTAACACGCCCCTTTCCCTCACTGTAATGGGCCCTATTTCCCTCGACCCCCACGGGAGTCCTCCTCTGCCTGCCTCCTTCACCTCAGCTTCTTCAGAAAGTACTTTAGGAAACTGAGATTCATACAAAAGAAATCTCAAACTGCAAACAATTCCTCTATATATATCAATAATGAATTAATAGAAAATGTCTTTCTTCAGGTCATTCTGCGCACAGTTGGTGTTAGTGGCACTCAGGCTCCTCTGCTGTGGCCATGGAAATTCGATCACCGAGGAAGGAGGATGCCGCTAAATGCATATGCACTCAATTTCTACAAGCACAACTGCTTGACAAGATTAGGCCAAACCAATGGGTAGGTTTATGGGTGCATGTCTATAAAATATATGTGTACCTATATATCTATGTTTTATTACTGTATATTCATATTATAAATGTAACAGCATATAATTTACATTATAATATAAATGTAAACATATATTTTTAAATAGGAATTTTAATACATAATCTTTTTAAGAGCTTAAAATACAGATTAATCATGAAAAACATACTAGATCACTTTCTAGAAGAATAATTTCTGGTGATTAGAAACTTCAGTATTATTTTGGATTTTGGGGGTAGGTACTACCAAAATCTTGATACTTGAACTGGTTCTGGTGAACCTAACTCTGAAGACAAAAAAATTGAATATATTACAAAACTCAAAAAGATATTTTAATGATTTACCATTATACTAATCATTCGTTAAGAAAGAATGGTGGATGATTTCCAGAAGCATATCAAAGATTATTTTTTATGAAATAAATGTTTCTTTATTATGAAATAAATAAATTAATATTTATTTTTCTCCACAAATGTGACATGGAAGGAAAAGATCTGAAACTTACATTATGAGAAAGTTAACTTAGCAGCTGTCTGTTAGAAAGGGACACTTGTTCTAGTTCTTTGGAAATCATTTTACAAAGCAGTAAAGAAGGGTGAATACTTAGAATTCACATGGAAAGTGAAAAATTGAATCATGGAAACAAGTAGGTAGAAATGGAGAAAGTCATGCTTTTAAACAGTAATTCAGGAATTCTATATGAATTTTACATAAATTTTTGAATACTTCTGATCAAAATTCATTTAAAAAATTTAAGTGCTGTTTAAATTAAAGCTTTTAAATTGACATATTCCAACTGTACATATTTATAGGGTACAATTTATTATTTTGATACATATATGTTGTATAATGATTAAGTCAGGTTAGCCAGGGTACCCATCTCCTCACATACTTATCACTTTTTTGTGGTAAGAACATTCAAAAGCCTCTCTTCTGGCTATTTTGTAATCTACAATACAATCTTGTTAACTGTAGGCACCTTTCTGTGCAATAAAACACTAGAACTTATTTCTCCTATCTTACTGTAATTTTCTGCATGTTGATTAACCTCTGCCCACCTTCTCCTCTCTCTTCCCCTCCCCAATCTTTGTAACCATTATTCTACCCACTACTTCTATTATATTATTTTTTCTTCCTTTTGGATTTCATATGTGAGTGATACCATGCAATATTTTTTTTTCTGTCTCTGGCTTATTTCACTTAACATAATGTCCTCCAGATTGATTCATGTTGTCACAGATGACAGGATTTTATTCCTTTTTATGGCTGAATAGTATCTCATTGTGTATATGTACCACATTTTCTTTATCTGTTCATCCATTGTTGGACACTTAAGATGATTCCATATCATAGCTATTATAAATAGTGTGGCAATAAAGATGGGAGTACAGGTGTCTCTTTGACATACTGATTTAATTTCTTTGGATATATATCTAGTAGTGGGATTGCTGGATCATATCATAATTCTAGTTTTAATATTTTGAAGAACTTACACACTGTTTTCCATAATGGATTTACTCATTTATAATCCTACCCACAGTGTGTAAGCATTCTCTTTCCTCCACATTCACACCAACACTTGCTTTCTTTTGTTTCTTTTAAAATTAATAACCATTCTAACTAGAGTGAGGTGGTATTTGATTGTGGTTTTGATTTGCATTTTATGATGATTAGTGATGTTGAACATTTTTTCATATACCTATTGGCCTTTTGTATACTTTCTGTTGAGACATGTCTATTAAAGTTTTTTGCTCATTTTTAAATTGATTTCTTTTTTGCTGTTAAGTTTCTTATATATTCTGGATATGAATCTTTTGTCTGATGTATAGTGTGCAGATCTTTTTCTCCCATTTTATAGGTTGTCTCTTCACTCTATTAATTGTTTAGTTTGATGTAATCTCTTTTGTCTGTTTTTGCTTTCATTGGTTGTGCTTTTGAGATCTTATTTAAAAAATCCTTGCCCAGCCCAGTATCATGAAGTTTTTCTGCTGTTTTTCTTTTAATGGTTGTATTAGTTTGTTTTCACACTGCTGATAAAGACATACCCAAGACTGGGTAATTTAAAAAGGAAAGAGGTTTATTGGACTTACCGTTCCACAATCTCACAATTATGGCAGAAGGTGAAAGGCACATCTCACTTGGTGGCAGCCAAGAGAAGAGAGCTTGTGCAGGGAAACTCCTGTTTTTAAAACCATCAGATCTTGTGAGACTCATTCACTATCATGAGAACAGCTCGGGAAAGACATGTCCCCATAATTCAATCACCTCCCACCAGGTTCCTCCCATGACACATGGAAATTGTGGGAGTTACAATTCAAGGTGAGATTTGGGTGGGGACACAGCCAAACCATATCATTCTGCCCCAACCCCTCCAAAATCTCATGTCCTCACTTTTCAAAACCAATCACACCTTCGCAGCAGTCCCCCAGAGTCTTAACTCATTTGAGCATTAACTCGGAAGTCCATGGTCCAATGTCTTATCTGATACAAGGCAACTCCATTCTGTATATGAGCCTGTAAAATCAAAAGCAAGTTAGCTACTTCCTAGACACAATGCTGGTATGAGCATTGGGTAAATACAGCCATTTCAAATGGGAGAAATTGGCCAAAACAAAGGGACTACAGGCCCCATGCAATTCGAAATGCAGCAGGGCAGTCAAATCTTAAAGCTCCAAAATGCTCTCCTTTGGCTACATGTCTTGCATCTAGGTCATGCTGATGGTGGGTTCTCATAGTCTTGGGCAGCTCTGCCCTGAGGCTTTGCAGGGTACAGCCTCCCTCCTGGCTGCTTTCACAGGCTTGCATTGAGTGTGTGTGGCTTTTCCAGATGCACAGTGCAAACTGTCAGTGGATCTACCATTCTGGAGTACAGAGGATAGTGGCCCTCTTCTCGCAGTTCCACTAGGTGGTACCCCAGTTAGCACTCTGTGTGGAGACTCTGACCCCACATTTTCCTTGGGCACTGCCCTAGCAGAGGTTATACATGGGGGCCCCACCCCTGCAGCAAACTTCTGCCTGGGCATCCAGGCATTTCCATAAATCTGGAATCTAGGCAGGGGTTCCCAAACCTCAGTTCTTGACTTCTGTGCCCCCACAGGCTCAACACCATGTGGAGACTACCAAGGCTTAGGGCTTGCGACCTTTGAAGCCATGGCTTGAGCTCTACATTGGCCTTTTTCAGCCATGGCTGGAGCAGCTGCAACATAGGGCACCAAGTGTGTAGGCTGCACACAGTACAAGGACTCTGGGCCCGACCTATGAAACCACTTTTTCCTCCTAGTTTCTGTGATGGGAGGGTCTGCTGTGAAGACCTTTGCCATGTCCTGGAGACATTTTCCCCACTGTCTTGGGGATTAACATTCGGCTCATTACTTATGCAAATTTCTGCAGCTGGATTAAATTTCTCCTCAGAAAATGGGATTTTCTTTTCTATTGCATTGTCAGGTTGCAAATTTTCCAGTCTTTTATGTTCTGCATCCCTTATAAAACTGCCTTTTTAAAAAAATTATACTTTAACTTCTGGGGTACATGTGCAGAACATGCAGGTTTGTTACATAGGTATACACATGCCATGGTGGTTTGCTGCACCCTACTAACTCGTCATCTACATTAGGTATTGCTCCTAATGCTGTCCCTTTCCTAGCCCACCACCTCACAACAGTCCCCAGCGTGTGATATTCCCCTCCCTGTGTCCACGTGTTCTCATTGTTCAACTCCCACTTAGGAGTGGGAACATGCGGCATTTGGTTTTCTATTCTTGTGTTAGTTTGCTGAGAATGATGGTTTCCAGCTTCATCCATGTCCCTGCAAAGGACATGAACTCATCCTTTTTGATGGCTGCATGGTATTCCATGATGTATATATGCCACATTTTCTTTATCCAGTCTATCATTGATGGGCATTTGGGTTGGTTCCAGGTATTTGCTATTGTACATAGGGCTGCAATGAACATATGTGTGCATGTGTCTTTATAGTAGAATGATTTATAATCCTTTGGGTATATACCGAGTAATGGGATTGCTGGGTGAAATGGTCTTTCTACTTATAGATCCTTGAGGAATCACCACACTGTCTTCCACAATGTTTGAACTAATTTACACTCCCACTAACAGTGTCAAAGCATTATTAATTCTCTGCATCCTCTCCAGCATCTGTTTTACTTCTCCACATCCTTTCCAGCATCTGTTATTTCCTGACTTTTTAATAATCACCATTCTAACTGTCATGAGATAGTATTCCAATGTGGTTTTGATTTGCATTTCTCTAATGACCAGTGATGATGAGCTTTTTTCTTCATGTTTGTTGGCTGCATAAATGTCTTCGTTTGAGAAGTGTCCAATCACAAAACAAGGCTGAACAAATATAAGAATATAGAGATCATATCAAGTACCTTTTCTCAGCAAAATGGTATAAAACTAGAAATCAGCAACAATTAAAACTGGAAAATTTACAAATACATGGAAATTAAACAATTACTCCTATAAAAACCAACAGATCAATTAACAAATTAAAAGGGAAATTTAAAATTTTCTTAAGACAAATGAGAATGGAAACACATTATAAGTAAACTTATGGAATATAGAAAAAGCAGTTTTAAAATGGAGTTTATGGCAATAAAGGCCTAAATCAAAAAAGAAGAAAGGTTTTTTACTAAACAACTCAATGATTCACCTCAAGAAACAATATACAAGAATATACAATATACAAGAACAAACTAAACCCATGGTGGTTTTTCTGGCTATGCAACACGAGTATGCACGAGTGCAGTGGCCTGTTCAGTGGCTTTCTTGCTGTGCATATCTGCCTTCTCCCTAGTGGGTCGTGGGCTGCCACATAGCTTTGGATGTGAAATGATGATGGGGCTTCAGGGATGGGAGAGAGCGTGGCTACCGGCCTCCAGTAGGGGATACAGTCTAGCAGTGAGTCTGGTTTCAAAATGTCACCATGCTGTAGCTGCTTAGTCATGAACGAGGGGATGCACAATATGGGCTCTTACTCTGGGCCAATGTAGCTACTTAAACTTGGGGTAACTCTCCATAATAGATTCAGGGCCTGTGAGGACTGGGAGACACTTGTAGCAAGAACTGCTGGCATCTGTGATGGCTATGGAAAGTGCTGGAAGTCTTTAGCATAGCATTTTTCTGTAAGAAGAAGCCACCTTAACTCCCAGTCATTCCTGGTAGGACAGACAGTGCGGCAGAGGCAGGGTGCCTCACTCCTGTCTCTTCGGTGCTACCTTGGGCTTCTGTGCTCTGCAGTGCTCCTCTGCCACTCTCCAGCATACTCTGTCACTCCAGTTGAAATAAAATGGTTTATTTTTTGTTTTGGTCCTTTTTTGTGGGGGAGATGAATAACATATTGCTCAATGTTCTGCTATTCTTCACAAATCTTGAGTTACATCTGTTTTTCTTAGGTCTAGTTCTTTGTTATGAAGAAAGTAGAAATAACATTAGTGTATAAACTTGTTTTGTTTTCACTTTAATCTCTAGTCCCTATTGGCCCTTCTAAGCTTTTCTTGTGTATTTCACCCTCCCCCTTTGGTGATGACCAGATTCTCTCTTTAATAATATATTTTTTGTGTGTGTTTTTTTTACCTATGCCTCTGAATTTCATTATGATTAATACAATAAAATGAATTCTCAACTGGGAGTGTATTTGACAGATAAATTAGCTGCCACAGACAGACCACTATTAAAGTTTGAGTTAATTATTTTATGTTTATGTTTTTATACCTTTTAATTAAGAAATATTGTTCTCTTTAGGATGCGTATGGGACAGCTCTTAAGGTGTTTGAAAGATTTTGCATTCAACATTCAGGCTATCAGGTATGTTTCATGCTGAGTTTGATCTCCTCAATTACTTAATGATAGTTTAGCAGACATTGAGCCCTTCCTTTGTGTAAAGTTTATGATTCTCATGAAGGAGCACTCTGAAGATATCATTGAGCCTCCCAGGTTCTCTACAACTCAGCTGCCCAAAGGCTCTGTAGACTCATTCCTCAGGACACTGTCACGCTGTTTTTTGTATTAAGATTCATCTCAAATCCATTTGTAACTTAGTTTCATCCAGATCAGAGCCTCAAAGGCACTTCCTCATGACTTCATAAATCTCCAGGCCTCACTATACTCTATTTCTACAAATGCTGAGCAGTCACACTGAATCAGATGAATGGGAATCCAGAAGGCTACACCCTAATGACTTCAGTAGGTCTCCAGTTTATATCCACTTCAAAGCACTTAAGTCTTTCTCATACTCAGTGCCTTTTACAGCCTCTGGCATCTCCTGTTGATTTCCTATGTTCATCTGCCCCAGTCTCAATAGAGACCCAAGCAGATATGAACTCTCTGGGGGCACTCCTTTCTCTATGCTCCATCGCTCATCTAATTTTTGTCTAGCTCCATTTTCCTTACCTCTAGTCCTTACTTCTTTATCAAGTGTGTGTGGTTTTTCACATAAATTCAGTTTGGGGAGGAGAGTATTTATTTAGAGGACCTTGTTAGTGAGGACACATTTGTGGTTTTCCTTGGTCTGAGCTGAGTCTGACCCTTTGGGAAGCTCTCTACAAACAGTGAAAGTCTAAGTAAAGTCTACTTCACCCCCTTTGAGTATCTTCACGTGGGGGATTCTTCAAGTGGCTTATAGCTACCAAAGCTTCAACCTCTTTGAGCAGCCTGAGAAGCTTTGGAGATTTTAAACATATCTCAAGAATTGAAACAAGAAGAATAATTCTTTTATCTGTTCATCAGTTATAAAAGTATCAAGGTCTTACTGTGCTGGAGGGACTCTTCCAGGCACTTCAATGTCATGGGAGAAACTTTCTTGTAGACAGTCATATGTAGTAAGTGCTATGATTGAGTTACACATAAAATACTAAGATAACATCAATAACTTTATGATTAATGCTACTAGAATCAGAAAAAGCATTATAGAAGATGTAATTTCGAATTCGGTCTCAAAGGAGAACTGAAAATTCATTAAGTAGATTAATTATACTTAATATAATTCTAGTTATGTAGGATAATTAAGTAGAATAATTACAGTAATTGGATTTTAAGCAGGGAGAATAGTGTATCCAAATGTACAGAAATACTAAAGGTCCTGATGTATTCAGGGATAGGCCCCAAGCAAATGACGGTGGAGTACAGAATGTGGAGATTGTGACGGGGATGGGGGAAATGCTGAGAAGTCAGTGTGGAGTCTTTGAAAGGAATTTGGTTGTATATGCAAAGGATCTTACTTGTTATGCAATGAAGTCTTGATTTAAAATGGTAGACAAAGGTGAGACGAGGGGAGTTTCTAAGGATGTGTATGACATAGATCTATGTTTTAGGGATGTTATTCTGGCAGAGTATGTAGATTAACTCAGGAGGTGGAGAAACTGACAGCAGGGAGCTAACGTTGGAGGCTGTATTCCAGGCTTCAGTTAGGCAGTGGTGGGAGAAATGAATGATGACGCTTAGGGAAATACGTAAGAGGTGGAATTCATGCAATGGGGCAAGAGATATTATGACAACTGGGGTTTCTGATTTGGTTAATGATAATGTTAATGAAAGTATGGAGTACATGATGGTGACTTGGGACCTGACAATAAAAATCTGTGAGTTGGGATTTAAAATGTCACATGTGTTGTCTGTAAGACATCCAGGGGGAAATGTTGAGCAGTCAGATGGAATAATAGAGATAAAGATGTCATCATTCCTAATATTCAGCCATTGAGGACTAGTAAAAAAAAAAAAATAGAAGCTCTGCTCTAGAGTGAATAAGGTGGGGCATGAAGACAGAAAGGATGGCAGGATGTTAAATCACAATGGATTTCAATGCTCAAATCACATGTCAGGTACTGAAAGACTTTTCTAAGTCTCCTCTCGTTCACTCTAGCTCCTAGTTCCTAAAATCTATGAATAGGGACAGAATGTTTTTTCATTGAATTGGGTGACTGTGGTTTTTAAAAATAATGATCAGGATATTAGGAAGTCCATATGGCTTTCATGAGATGTATACAGAGAAGAAAAGAAGTTGAATAACACTTCTAGGGCCCAAGAATATGGAATTCTGTGGTCTTACAAACTCACAGAGCAAGTTCAGGTGTAAGATAAAGAGGAACTGTGTGAAGGTATATATCTTTATCTTTATCAAGATACATGATGCATATTGTAAAGATTTTATAAGATAATTGTGCCTTTTATTATTCTGCATATTTTTTCCTCCATATTTACATCTGATAGGTTTTGGGGCAATTACTTCTGCTAACCTTTTAGTAATATTGATTGTTATCAAAATGTGGGCTCATTATTATTGCTATCATTTATACAGTGACTCCTTGAGTGAACTATGTGAAAATGAGCATGACAATGTAGTCCTGGCATTTAAGCAATTGAGTCAAACCTTTTATGAGAAACTTGAAGAAATCACTCACACTAACACCATGGAAAACTTTCAAGTCTGATTATGTGATATTTATCCTTTTGCAAGGAGAGATATATTTGAGCTTACACAATGAAATGGAAAAAAATACTCACCTTGGAGCCAAACAGAATTGAATTCAAATATTTGCTCTCTTGTTTTCTAACTGAATGACCTTAAATTATGTAATATATCTGAACTTTAACTTTATTTTTGGCAAAATGGGAGTAAAAATGGATACCTTTAATTGTTTTGAGGATTAAATGAGATAATGTGTGACAAGTGATTGGGATTGGGTGGTGACAATTAATTACAGTGTTATAATTTTTGTAGTTAAAGTTAATGTCTAGCAAAATTTGTATCACATTGCCAATTTTTGATACATCCTCAAGTTATTGAATTTTAAATTAATGATCAATAAATCACAAGAGACCCAAGTCCATCCTGAACAACAATTTAGTTCTGTAAGAAGACTTCTGCGTTTACAAGACAGTAACTGCTGTGGACTGGATGTTTGTGCCCTCCCCTCAAAAATGTTTATACTGAATTTCTAACCCGCAATGTGATGCTATTAGGGATGATTAGGTCATGAGAGCGGAGCTCCTTGGATGTAATTAGTGCCTTTAACAGATACAAGAGAACTTGCTCTCCTCTTTCTGCTTGCTACCATTGGATGATACAATGGGACAATGGCCATCTGCAGACCAAGAAGCAGGCCCTCACCAGAATGGAATCTACTTACACCTTGATCTTACCAGCCTCCAAAACTGTGAGAAATACATGTGTGTTGTTTAGCCACCTAGTCTGTGGTATTCTGTGATGGCAGCCTGAATTGACTAAGACAGTCACTTGGAGTAGTTGTTAACCACTTTCCATTTGAAAGCAGAACATGCTGATTCAACTATTTTGTCCAATAGCAATGATAGATTTTGTTTGAGTCCCCCAATTCTTGTTTCTTCTTTCCAGATGATCAAGAGTACACTCTCTGGCAGTGATTAAGGAGTGTGTATGTAACAGAAAAAAAGTTTACCCTGTGAACCTGAATATGGAATTCACATTGTTTCCGCCCTCAATATTGTACTTAAAAAACAAGCATACAAACAAATAAAAATGAACAAACAACAACCATAACAAAAACAAACCTTTAAAGGTGTGTTTCTGCTGTGATAAATGAATTCGGTGGTCTGAAGGAGAAAAAAAGTCTCTCAAATGAGCTTAAACTGCAGTTGATTTAAAAATTAGAGAATGTAATTCTTAAAGCTATTGAAAGTTTCAGCCAGAAAACCTCAAGTGAATTTTTAATGTAAATGAAGTCTTGAGTACAAGTTCTGTGATCCTTTAAGAAAACAGTTAGCTGAAAACTTGGTATTGTTGTTTATGTAGTAAGTGACTTGGCACCCATCAGAAAATAAAGGGCGTTAAATTGATTTACTGTTGTGTTTCTTGTGTTAAATCTATTAGTCCATCCATTTGTAGGCATGTGTTCATTAGGTATTTTGCTTTCATTGCTGCCTATCTTTATTGCAGCCCTAGGTCACAGACTATAAAATCTGGTTTAGACCCAGATCTTGAACACGGAGCATTTCTTTCTCAGTGTGAAAGACATAACCTTTGGAATCATCTAGAGTGTACCAAGACACCATTTATCATGTGACATTACTTACAGATATGTTACATAGGCTCAGAAAAACACTTTGTCTAGAAATGGAAAAACCTCTGTTCCTTAGAATTTAACCCAAATTTGGTTTATATCAGTCATGTGCCAAAAATCTTACTTATGACTATTTTCTTAGGGCTAATTCTAAATTTTTTTATTTAAAATAAACACATAGTAACAAAATGGTAGATATTAATCCAGCTTTATAGATAGTAACTTTAAATATCAAAGGCTTAAACACAACCAAAGGTGGAGCTTGTCAGAGTGGATCAAAACACAATAACCAACTATACATTGTCTACAGGAAACCTCTTTTAAATATAAAGACATATATAAATTAAAAGTAAATGAGCCGGGCGTAGTGGCTTATGCCTGTAATCCCAGCACTTTGGGAGGCCGAGGTGGGCGGATCACGAGGTCAAGAAATCGAGACTGTTCTGGCCGACGTAGTGAAACCCCATCTCTACTAAAACATACAAAAATTAGCTGGGTGTGGTGGCGTGCGCCTGTAGTCCCAGCTACTAGGGAGGCTGAGGCAGGAGAATTGCCTGAACCCAGGAGGCACAGACTGCCGTGAGCCAAGATTGCACCACTGTACTCCAGCCGGGCGCCTGGTGACAGAGCAAGACTCTTGTCTCAAACAAAACAAAACAAAACAAAACAAAAACGTAAATGGATGAGACTTCTAGTTTCTGATTTCTCTTGTAAGAAGCTTGGAATCAACCACTCCATCCTAATTAGTGAAAATAGGAACAAACTGAAAAATTGATAATAATTCTAGATCCCTGAGAGAAGTGATGTCATGGGGGAAACTGTTGCCCCTCAAATTGGAGTGAAAGACAGGTGGATAGAGAGAATTACAACACACTGAGGCAGAAACCTCCACAGGAAGCAGTGCTGGAGCAGGAAAACCTGAACTTTAATGGATGAACTACTCAGCGTGGGTGCGTCTGAGAGTTGAAAACTCCAGGGGGATACATTCACCTGGGAGCCATGCTTCTGTGAGTTTATATCTGGGAACTGAACCAAGGTCTTACAGTAAACATTGGAGAAAAATCCCTTCATGCTTCTGGAAGGAGGAAAATAAAATAAACTATTTTAAAATGTGCCAGAGCTCTCTGGGCTTTTTAATAAGGTCTGTCCTCAGGAGAAACTAGTTACTCAGAGCCTAGTCTGCTGGGATCTTATCAGAGACTAACGAACCTGTATAGAAGGGAAATATCCAATTTCAGCCCACACTAGCCATCCTACCCCACCTGAAGCAGGGCGTAGAACAAAGCTGAGGAACACTCGTAAAGTTCATCGTCTAGAGACAGAAGCTCACTAAATATCAGACATAATTATCGTCATAAGTTTCTTCCTAATGGTGGAAATATGTTCTGAGAAATACACTGTTAGGTGATTTTGTCATTGTGTGAACATTAAAGAGTGTACTTACATGAGCTTAGATAGTATAGTCTATTATACTTCTAAATCATGTGGTATAAACTATTGCTCTTAGGCTACCGGGCTGTATGGCAGTTTACTGTACTCAACGCTGCAGGTAATTGTAACACAGTGGCAAGTATTTGTATAGCTAAACACATCTAAACGTACAAAAGGTACAATAAATATATGGTATTATCATCTTATGGGACCACTGCTGTGTATTGACCAGAACGTCATTGTGTAATGCGTGACTGTGTAGGACTACAGACCACTCCCCCAACAACTTACCACCACGTTACTAAAGATCTGTTGTTCATAACAGTTCTTTCTACTCAGTACCTCATGTCCGGCTATCAAGAAAAAATTACTAGGCAAAAAATTACTAAAAGGCAAAAAAACCCAAAAAACAAAAAACTCAGTTTGAAGATACAGAGCAAGCATCAGAGCCAGACATGGCAGAAATGTTGGAATTATCAGAATAGAAATTTAAAATAGCTTTGATTAATTTGCTGTGGGCTTCCATGGATAAAGTAGACAGCAAGCAAGAACAGAGGGGCAGGCATTATCCCAAACCTTATTGAGGATCAGAATAGAAAAAAAAAAAAAGGTAGAGGAAAGGCAGATTTGCTTTCTTTGCTTGAATGGATGATTCTGGGGCTTTTGGTCTCAGAGTGGAACTTACACCATTGGCAGCAGCTCACAGGCTCCACCACCAATCCTCCCATCTTTGGACTGAGACTGAATTATGCTTTCTGCTTTTCTGTTTCTCTAGCTTTCAGATGGCAATATGGAACTTCTTCACTTTTATAACTACATAAGCCTATTCCTAAAACAAATCTCCTCTTACCTCTCTCTATATATGTTCTATTGTTTCTGTTTCTCTGGAGACCCATAATTAAAACAATACCCTCTTAAACAAAATTCTGAAATTTCTGTAAATTGTTTTCTTACAAAAAGGCAACATAAAGTATAAAAAGAAATAAAATGGATTCATGAGACATTTGCTTAGGCTAATAAGTCAGTTAGATAATTTTAGTCAACTTAGATTTGACCTAATATATTACTAAAAGTGTTCTCCTCTTTGAGACTTAAAAATTCTGAAATTCGGAGTTTAAATGATTACTATACACGTTTTTGTTCTTCTTTTGGTTTGCAAATATAATTAGTATTTGAAGACAGGGTCTTTATATGAAGCATTCAGTCAAATTTAATTGATTATTTGCCTTTTCAAAATAAAAATCTTGGGCCCGGGCATGGTGGTTTATGCCTTTAATCCCAGCACTTTGGGAGGCTGAGGTGGGCGTATCACAAGATCAAGAGAACTGGACAATCCTGGCCAACACGGTGAAACCTGTTTCTACTGAAAATACCAAAAAAAAAAAAAAAATTAACAGGGCATTGTGGCAGGCACCTGTAGTTCTAGCTACTCAGGAGGCTGAGGCAGGAGAATCACTTAAACTCAGGAGGCAGAGGTTGCAGTGAGCTGAGATTGTGCCACTGCACTCCAGCCTGGTGACAGAGTGAAACTCTGTCAAAAAAAAAAGAAAAAAAAGAAAATCTTGAAGGGGGTTGGGCCAAGATGGCAGACTAGAAGCAGCTCATTTGCACTCCTCTCATGGAGAAGAAACAGAATGGCTAGTGAAAACTAACCCTGAAGGCTGATCATCAGAGCAACCACATCAGGATCCATCAAGGCAGCAGGGGACAGAGAGCAGGGAGGCATGAAGCCAGGCACCAGGCTGTCTGGGCTCATCATAGGTCCAGAAGAACCTCTCCTATGTGGGAAAGGGTAAGTGAGTAAGAGACCCCTGGGTGACTCACGCTTTCCACAGGCACCTGTGCAAAACTGGAAATGAGAGAATCTCCCTGCCTGTCTCCCCACCTCCACATTTCCCCTACCCTGCTTCTAGGCTGGGGCAGTGAACCACCTGGACGTTTTGCAGCGACAACTCTTAAGACCAAGGGGACATCTACAAGTCTTGGGCCCCATAGCAGACCAGAAACTGGCACCGTAGTTCCAACAGAGGCCGCAGTCGCAGTGCCTGGGATGAGTAAGACTGCTCCATCCTACCTGCCAAGTAGGGGTCAGTGCTGGTGCTAGCTTTCCACCCAGTGGTCCTGCTTTGACCTGAACTCAGCAGGCAGCTGCAGCCTCCTGTTGTCCCAGGAAATGCCCAGGTGGCAGGATGGGTTCCATCGTCCACCCTTTTCATTCATAGCCAGAAGGGCAATGCTTGCTAGAACTTCTGGCCCAGCAATCACACTTGTGTGAACTCAGCCGTAGGGCACAGCCTCTTGTCCCAGGAAGCACCCAGATGTCAGGGTGGGTGAACCCACCCTTCCAGGTCACTGATAACCAGGTGAGCCATGCCAGGTACAGCTTCTGGTCCAGAGTCCTACACTGCTTGAATCAAGTGAGGGGCCCAGCCTCCTCTTGCTCTGGAAACAACCCAATGACAGGTAGGCAGCTCTACCTACCCCAGCTTTTCATAGCCAGATGGGCCACATCTTCTAGAGCTTCCAGCCCAGTGATCTCACTTCTGCCTGAACTGTCGGGTCAGATGCAACCCTGTGTTCTCCCAGGAAGCACTTGGAAAGCTGATTAAGGCTGACTGGCAAGGATTCAGCCTGTCTGGCAACCCAGGAGTCCCTGCCTGAGATATCCTTGTGGACCAGAACACACAACAGAAGAAACGTGGGCATGGAGACAGCTCAGGCAAGACCCAGGAGCAGACTAGAATTAAAACTAGTAGACTGAACCCACATTATACCATAATCAAACCCCCAAGGGCATCAAAGAAGGTAAAAGCAAAACAGCCCATCCAAAGGACAGCAATGCCAAGACTAAAGGATCATCAGTCCACACAGATGAGAAAGAGCCATCTCAAGAACTCTGACAACTCAAAAAGCCAGAGTATCTTCTTGTCTTCGAACAACTGCACTAGTTTCCCAGCAATGGTTCTTATCTATGCTGAAATGGCTGAAATGTCAGAAATAGAATTCAGAATATGGATAGGAATGAAGGTCATCAATAATCAAGAGAAAGTCAAAATCCAATCCTCGCACTGTAAGGAATATAAGAAAACAATACAGGAGATAAAAGGGCTCTATTAAGAAAGAACCAAACTGAATTGATAAAGCTGAAAAACTCACTTCAAGAATTTCAGAATACAATTGCAAGTATTAACAGCAGAATCGACCAAGCTGAGGAACAGAATCTCAGAGATTGCGGAACAATTATCTGAAATATCTCAGTCAGACAAAAATAAAAAAACAATAAGGAAGAATGAATAAAACCTCCAAGAAATATGGGATCATGTGAGGAGACAAAATCTATGACCCATTCTTGTCTCTGAAAGAGAGGGAGTGAAAATAAGCAACTTGGAAAACATATTTGAAGGTATCATCTATGAACATTTCCCCAACTTTTTTAGAGAGGCCGACATTCAAATCTAGCAAATTAGCCCTTTTGAGATACTATACAAGATGACTATCACCAAGACACATTGTCATCAGATTCTCTAAGGTCAAAATGAAAGAAATTGTTAAAGGCAGTTCTAGAGAAGGGGAAGGTCAGCTACAAAGGGAACCCCATTAAACTAATAGCAGACCTTTCAGCAGAAATTCTACAAGCCAGAATATATTGGGGGCCTATATTCAGCAATCTTAAAGAACATACATTCCACTAAAGAATTTCACATCCAGCCACACTAATTTTCATGAGTGAAGGAGAAATAAGATCCTTTTCAGACAAACAAATGCTAAGGAAGTTGTTTACCATGAGGCCTGCCTTACAAGAGGCCTTTTAGGGAATGCTTTAAATATGGAAAGGAAAGACAGTTACAGCCACCACAAGACATGCCTAAGTACATGAACCATTGACACTATAAAGTATCTACATAATCAAGTCTGCATAATAAGGACTGTGCAGCTAACAACACAATGACAGTTTAAAATCTGCACATGGCAATAACAACCTTGAATGTAAATGGGCTAAATGCCCCAATTAAAAGGCACAGAGTGGCAAGTTGGATAAGAGTAAGACCCAACTCTATGCTGTCTATAAAAGACCCATCTCACATGCAGTGACACCAGTAGGCTCAAAGTGAGAAGATGGGGAAAACCTACTATGCAAATAGAAAACAGAAAAAACTCCATATATTGCTGTTCTAATTTTAGACAAAGCAGCCTTTAAACAAACAACAATTAAAAAAAAAGACAAGGCCAAGCATAGTGGCTCATGCCTGTAATCCCAGCACTTTGAAGGGCTGAGGCAGGTGGATCTACTTGAGGCCAGGAGTTCAAGACCAGCCTGGACAACATGATGGAACACTGTCTCTACTAAAAATACAAAAGTTAGCCAGGAGTGGTGACAGGATCCTATAACCCCAGCTATTTGAGAGGCTTAGGCATGAGAATCACTTGAACCTGGGAGGCGGAGATTGCAGTGAGTTGGAATCTTGCCACTGCACTCCTGTCTGGGTGATGGAGTGAGACATTATGTCAGAAAAAATAAAAAAGACAAAGAAGAACATTTGTATTAGTCCATTTTCACACTGCTTTAAGGAACTGGGTGAGGCTGGGTAATTGATAAAAAGGTTTTCCATTTTGTTTTGCTTTGTTTTTGTTTTTGTTTTTTTTGAGACAAAGTTTCACTCATGTCACCCAGGCAGGAGTGTGGTGGCACGATCTTGACTCACTGCAACCTCCACCACCTGGGTTCAAGTGATTCTCCTGCCTCAGCCTCCCAAGTAGCTAGGATTACAGGTGCCCAGCACCACACCCAGCTAATTTTTGTATTTTTAGTAAAGACGGGGTTTCACCGTGTTGGCCAGTCTGGTCCCGAACTCTTGACGTTAAGTGATCCACCCTTCTTGGCCTCCCAAAGTGCTGGGATTACAGGCATGAGCCACCACCCCTGGCCAGAAAAGAGGTTTTATTGACTCATTCTACATGGCTGGCAAGGCCTCAGTAAACTTACCATCATGGAAGAAGGCAAAGAGGAAGCAAGGCCCATCTTACATTTGGCAGGAGAGAGAGAGTATGAAGGAAGAATTGCCACACACTTTTAAACCATCAGATCTCATGAGAACTCACTATCTCGTAGGAACTCATGAGAACAGCATATGGGGGAACCCGCCCCCATGATCCAATCACCTCCCACCAGGCTCTCCCTTGACATGTGGGAATTACAACTTGTGATGAGATTTGAGTTGGGACACAGAGCCAAACCATGTGAACATTACATAATGGTAAAGGGTTTAATTCAAGAAGAAGACCTAATTATCCTAAATACAGGCGCACCCAAGACAGCAGCAACCAGATTTATAAAGCAAATTCTTATAGACCTATGAAGAGACTTAGATACCACACAAGAATAATGGGAGACTTCAGTACCCCACTGACAGTATTAAATCGAGGCAGAAAACTAACAAAGATAGTCGGGATTGAAACTTGACATTTGACCAAATGGGCCTGACAGACATCTACAGAACCCTCCACCCCAAAACAACAGAATATGCATTCTTCTCATCTGCCCATGGCACATACTCTAAAGTTTCCTGCATAATTGGCCATAAAGTAGTCCTCAGCAAATTAAAAAAAAGTCACACCAACCACACTCTCAGACCACAGTTTGTTAAATTTTAATCAAAACTAAGAGAATAAAGTAAAAGTATATAATTACATTGAATTTAAACAGCCTGCCTCTGAATGACTTTTTGGGTAAACAATGAAATGAAGGCAGAAATCAAGAAATTTTTTGAAACCAAAGATTACAAAGATACAACATACCAGAATCTCTGGGACACAGCTAAAGCAGTATTTTGAGGAAAGTTTGTAGCACTGAATGCTCACATCAAAAAGTTAGAAAGATTGCAAATTAACAGCCTAACATCACACCCAGAGGAGCTAGAGAAATGAGCAAACCAACCCCAAAGCTAGCAGAAGACAAGAAATAACCACAATCAGTACTGAACTGAAGGAAATTGAGATGTGGAAAACCACACAGAAGATCAATGAATCTAATAATTGGTTCTTTGAGAGAATAAATAACATTGACAAATCACTAGCTAGACCAATAAAGAAAAAAATGAAAAAAGGGACATTATCACTAATCCTGCAGAAATATTAAAAAACATGCAACAAAGATGACCATAAACACCTCTATGCACACAAAGTAGAAAACCTAGAAGAAATGGATAAAATCCTGGGAACTCACAACCTCTCAGGACTGGACTAGGGAGAAATATCCTGGTCCAGGACATGAACAGATAAATAATTAATTCCAGAATTGAATAAGTAATAAAAAGCCTACCAACCACAAAGAGCCCAGGACCAGACGAATTCATAGTCAAATTCTATCAGATATCTAAAAAAGAGCTTGTATTATTTCTACTGAAACTGTTTGAAAATTTGAGGAAAGACTCCTCCCTAACTTTCTGAGGCCAGCATCATCCTGATACCAAAACCTAATAGAGACACAACAAAGAAAGAAAACTTCAGGCCAATATTCTTGGTGAACATAGAGGCAGAAATTCTTAACAGAATATTAGCAAACCAACTTCAGCAACACATCAAAAAGCTAATCCACTTCATCCTAGGGATGAAGTAGGCTTCATCCCTAGGATGCAAGGTTGGTTCAAAATATACAATTCAATAAATGTGATTTACCACATACACATCATTAATACCAAAAAACACATAATTATCTCAATACATCCAGAAAATCCCTTCAGTAAAATTCAATATCCTTTCATGTTAAAAACCCTCAACAGATTATGCATTGAAGGAACATACTTCAAAATAGTAAGAGTCATCTATGACAGACCCATAGCCAACATCATACAGAATGGGCAAAAGCTGGAAGTATTCTCCTTGAAAAGCTGAACAAGATAAAAATGCTCTTTCTCATTATTCCTGTTCAACATAGTACTGAAAATCCTAGCCAAAGCAATCAGGCAAGAGAAAAAAACGACATCCAAACAGGAAGAGAGGAAGTCAAACTACCTCTATTTGAAGACAATATGATTCTATACCTAGAAAATCCCATAGTCTCTGCCCAAAAGCTCCTTGTTCTGATAGTCAACTTCAGCAAAGTTTCAGGATACAAAATCAATGTAGGAAATTCAGCAACATTTCTATACACCAATAACATCCAAGTTATAGCCAAATCTAGAATGCAATCCCATTTATAATTACCACAGTAAGAATAAAATTTCTAGGAATACAGCTACCCAGGAAGGTGAAAGGTCTCTACAATGAGAATTACAAAACACTGCTAAAAGAAATCAGAGACGTCAGAAACAAATGGAAAAACAGACCATGCTCATGGATAGGAGGAATCAATATTGTTAAAATGGCCATATTGCTCAAAGTAATTTATAGAGTCAATGCTATTTCATCAAACCAAAGACATTTTTCACAGAATTAGAAAAAAAAACTATTTTAAAATTAATATGAAACCAAAAAACAGCCCAAGTAGGCAAGGCAATCTTAGCAAAGACAACAAAGCTGGAAGTGTCACATTGACTGACTTCAAACTATACTACAAGGCTACAGTAATTAAACAGTTACAGTAACTAAAAAGTTTTGTACTGGTACAAAAACAGACACATAGACCAATAGAACAGAATAGAGAGGCCAGAAAAAATGCTACAAACCTACAACCATCCATCTGATGTTTAATGAAGTTGGCAAAACTAAGCAATGGGGAAAGTACTCCACCTTCAATAAATGGTGGTAAGATAACTAACTAGCCATATGCAAAAGATTGAACGTGGATCCCTACATTATACCACCCACAAAAATCAGCTCAAGAAGGATTAAAGACTTAAATGTAAAATGTAAAACTATAGAAACTTTGGAAGATAACATGGGAAATACCACTCTGGACATAGGATCAGATAAAGATTTCATGAGAAAACCACCAAAAGCAGTTGCAGTAAAAATAAAAATCAACAAATGAGACCTAATCAAACTAAAGAGCTTCTGCACAGCCAAATAAACTGTCAACAGAGTAAACAGACAGCCTACAGAATGGGAGCAAATATTTTTAAACTATGCATCCTACAAAGGTCTAATATTCAGCATTTATAAGGAACTTAAACAAATTTATAAGCAAAAAACAACATCCTGTTTCAAAGTGGGCAAAAGACACAGGCATTCTTCAAAGAGGATATACACACAGCCAATACACATACGAAAGAATGCTTAACATTACTAATGATGCGAGAAATGAAAATCAAAACTACAATGAGATACTATCTTGGATCATTCAGAATTGCTATTATTAAGAAATCAAAAAGTAACAGATGCTGGCAAGGTCGTGTAGAAAAGGGAACATTTATACACGGCTGGTGGAAATGTAAATTAGTTCAACTATTTCAGAAAGCAGTTTGTTAGTTTCTCAAATAACTTAAAAGAGGATTACCATTTGACCAGCAATCCCATTATTGGGTATATATCCAAAGAGATGTCATCACTCTACCATTAACACACATGCACACGTATATTTATCACAGCACTATTCATGGTAGCAAAGACATGGAATTAAGCTAAATTCCCATTAGTGGTGGACTGGTAAAGATTAAATGGTACATACATACTGTGGAATACTATGCAGCCACAAAAAAGAATGCTATTGTGTCATTTGCAGCAACATGGATGGAACTGGAGACCATTATCCTAAGTGAACTAACACAGGAACAAAAAACCAAATACCGTATGTTCTCACTTGTTAAGTGGGAGTTAGACATTGAGTACACATGGACACAAAGAACAGAACAATAGACACCAGGGCCTACTTGAGGGTGGAGGGTGAGAGGTGGGTGAGGATTGAAAAACTACCTGTTGAATACTATGCATATCATCTTGGTGACAAAATAATCATTACCCCCACAACACACAATTTACCTATAAAACAAACATGCATATGCACCCCTGAACTTAAAAGTTAAAAAATAAAAAATACAACCCAAGAAAATGTAAATGTAAAAATTTGGTTGGGAGCAGCAAAGGCAAAATTCTAATATAGTACTCTACTTGAAAATGTCATGGAGAACTTGAATAAAGAGACATTAAAGAATGCAGATCTTACAGTCTTTAAATTTCAAAGTTATGACGTTCAGACCATATATGATATAAGACTGAGAGACGGGTTATCAGAATACTTCCTTGCAAGAGCGAAATAGCTAAAAATCAAGCTGAATGGAAAGTCTCAGGAGGTACGTGATACCTAATGGAAGAGAGGTTTATTTCTGTCATTTTGTCTGGAGAATTTTTCTTCAAAATATGTTGGGATTTTATGGGCTAAATAAAATGTTTTAAATGAAAAAAAATCTCTGAATAAATAAAGACCTGAATAGACAGCTCACCAAAAAGATATATGGCTAACAAATATGCGTATGAAAAGATGCTCAGCATTGTATGTCATCAAGGAAATGCAGGTTAATGGAATAACGGGACACACTACACACCTATTAGAAGTCTGAAACACTAACAATATCAAATGCTGGCCAGGATGTGGAATGACTGAAATGCTCATTACTTGCTTGTGGAAATACAGAATGATACAGACACTTTGGAAAACAGTTTGGCAGTTTCTTGCAAAACTAAATATATTCTTATATAATCCAGAAATTGTACTCCTTGTTATTTACTCAAATGAGTTGAAAACTTATGCCTACACAAAAACACGCACATGGATATTTATAGCGGCTTTATTCATAATTCTTAAAACTTGGAAAATAACCAAGATGTTCTTCAGTAGGTAAACGGATAAACTATGATACATCCAGACAATAGAATATTATTCAACTGTAAAATGAAATGAGTCATTAAGCCATAAAAACACATGAAAGGCATTTAAATGCACATTATTATTAAGTAAAAAAGGTCAGTTTCAAAAGACTACATATTGTATGATTCCGCCTGTTTGAGATTTGGGAAAAGTCAAAACTAGGGAGACAAAGGATTTTTGGTTGCCAGAGGTTGAAGGGAGGGAGGGATGAATGGGTGGAGGATTTTTTTTAGGGGTGGTAAAACTGTTTGATGCTATAATGGTGGATACATGTCATTATCAATTTGCCAAAACTCATAGAATATACACCATCACAGGTGAACACAAATGTAAACTAGGAAATTTGGGCGATTATGATTGTCACTGTAGGTTCACCAATTGTAACAAATGTGCTACTTTCATAAAAGGATTTTGATAGTCTCAAAGGCTATGCGTATTTTAGGATGGGGTATGCAAGAAATCTCTATTTCTTCCTCCAATTTTTCTGTGAACTGAAAACTGCTCTAAAAATAAAGTATATTAAAAAAACACTGTGACTGCAGTTTTAGAAAAATAGAGATCCAGAGACTCTAGTTACTATCTCTTATCCTTTACCATATACTTAATGTAAGAGTAGATTATTTCTGTCATTGGAATAATAAATAATCTAACTATATTACCAAATTGGCCTTCACTCTTTACTTGTTTTACACCCTTTATCACATTTCCAAGTCTTTAGCAGGAAGATAAAATCTTTTTTTTTTTTTTTTCAGATGAACAAGCCAATTTTTGACTCCTTCTCTTTGAAAGAATAATAGAGGAGATGGGATGCAACTTGGTGTCTGTTTCAAAAGAGGATCTGTTTCTAAGTTCTTTATTCAGACCTCTTCTTGGGTAGGTATTATTGACAGTAATTGTGTCCAATCATCCTTACATTTGAGGTATGTCTAATAGCAAAACACTTCTCTGTTCTGTTTTGTGTTTTTGTCTTTGTTTTTGAGCAGGAACTTTAAAGAGCAAGCTGGCACCATGATTTCATAGGAAACTCTGGCACCATGATTTCATAGGAAACTCTGGCAGCATTTCATGCTCTATTTACTATAATAATGTAAAATTTCTCTTTCAATGAGTTCCTTTTCTGGATTTTTTTGGATATGAAAATACCAACAGAGAGAATATTTCTTCAGCAAATGAAGCAGTAAGATGTAAAGGTCTCTGCTCTGGGTCAGAGAAGTAGAGTTGGCTGGTTGGCACAAACAAGAAAAACACTCCACGGAGAGACAGTATTGACAACAGTTGAGTTCCTAGTTCACTGAACACTTGCTATGCATCAGACACTGATCTAGAATATGGACATAAATAAGCAAAAGAAAAAAGTCATTGCTTTTAAGGAGTTCGCCTTCTAACGAAGTAGGAAGATAAGAAGCAAAGAAACATACAACGTATCATATAATTTTATGTAGTAAGAGAGTCTACAACTAAATAGGGAGTGATGTAGAATCTGGGAGACGTAACGAGCCATGCAATTGTTTGGGTGAAAGAAATTTCCAGGCAGAAGTGACAGGAGGTCAGTGGTCCTGAGAGAAGAATGAATTGTGGTCAAGCTGTAGAGAGAAGGCCAGCATAGTGAGGCGGCACAGAAGAGCACAGCGCGAGATGAGCGTGGAGGGGTTTGAAAGGCTATGGAATGTTGGATCTTGTAGGATGTGAAACCTAGATATTAAAGAAAGCCATTGGAACAGTTTGGCCAGGATATGGCTATGATCTGACTTGCATTTATGAAAGATGTCTCCAGTGACACATGAGCATAGAGAGAAGGAGATAAGAGGGGAAGCGTGTTACTATGATAGTCACGGAACCTGGAATCAGTTGGATACAATTAGAAGGGATCAGTATTTGACCATCAGTATTTAGGTTAACTCTGAGTGAAGATCCAGATAACTGGTAAAGTTCAAGTAAAACTGAAAGAACATACTGATGAACCATCTAATGGATAGAAGGTTAAGAGACGAAACAGGGATGACCTGGAGAATCTTCCTTGTGATAGGGCGAGTACTATCTAGAAAGATAGAGAAGAGAAGGCATAAGGATGTGGAGGATTCAAGAGTTCTGTTTCAGAACAAACTAGTTTGAGTAGCCTATGACACATTCCAGGAATAGCTTGAACTTGGGCAGAGACCAGGGCTTGAGATAAATAGATGGGAGTTGTTAGCACAGAAATGACATATAAAGCCACAGGAGTTGGTGAGATCACCATGAGTGAGTAAAAATAGAAGAGAGATAAAATTTTGTTCTGTCTAACATTTTAAGGTCAGAAATCAATTGAGGAGCTGGGAAAAAAAAAGATTGAGAAGTGGCCAGTGAGGTAGCAGGAGAATAAGTAGAAGGTGGTATCCATTAAGTGTAGAATGTGTTTCAAGAAGAGGGAATAATCGACTTTGTCGACATTGAGTAGGATGAGAAGGGCTGCGGCGGCAATGTGGAGGTTGTTGGTTACCTTCACACGGGAGTGAGCAAGATGAAAATATTGATGCAGTAGTTTGAGGAGAAACTAAGAGCTGAGGAAGTGAAGAAATCAAATGCAGACAAGTTTTGTTTTCATATAAATTGGAGCAGAGATATGGAGTGATAGTTGGAGTCATTTATGAGATTAAGTGAAGATTATTGATTGATTGATTGATTGATTGATTCTGAGACAGAGTCTCCCTTTTGTTGCCTAGGCTTGAGTGCAATGATGTGATCTCAGCTCACTGCAACCTCCACCTCCCAGGTTCAAGCAATTCTACTGCCTCACCCTCCCAGGTTGCTGGGATTACAGGCGCGCACCACCACGCCTGGCTAATTTTGTATTTTTAGTAGAGACTGGGTTTTTCCATGTTGGTCAGGCTGGTCTTGAACTCCCAACCTCAGGTGATCCACCTCAGCCTCCCAAAGTGTTGGGATTACAGGTGTGAGCCACTGCACCTGGCTGAGTTTTTATTTTTAATATGGGAGAATGGCATCTTGTTTTGTGTGAAATTAAATTTGAGTTGGTTTTGGTGCCAGGTAAGTATGTCTTCTAATTTGTTTCCTAGGAATGTGAATAGTATATTTACTCACTAGGCAAATAAATCTCTCAGCCCTTGTCCATAATTGCAATAATTTAATGAGTAATACATGATTTTATCATTTTGCATAATTCACTTGAACAGTAAAGACTTTCCTCTAATTTGTTGGACTATTTCTCAAACTCTTAATCATAACTATGTAAGATTTGATTATGGAAAGGGATATTTATCATCTAATAAGGACTTAATTTCTGTGCAAAAGTGATTGAGTGGATTTTTAATGGCTTTATATTGGTGGCAAATAACCTTTTAGAAATAATTTATATATGTCCTTCATTTATATGTATTCTTCATACTAATAGGCAATTAGCAATTATAGCAAATGTCAAAAAATATTATGAGCTAAAATTATTCTCTATCAGCCTCATATACTGGATTCAAGAAAGTTTCACATGTAACTTTAAGCAATGTGATGTTATAATGAAATGTTTTAATTTAACCAGAAACCAGACACTATATAGTAGTTTTTTAAGGTAAGTTCTAAGTTTTTGAAAGATAAATATATTCATTTCATGTATTAATATGATTTTTAAAAACTTCTATGTAGTGTATCAATTAATTTATTCTATCTAGTGAATTATTTTTAAAAATCCTTTGAAACGGTTAGATGGCTTAGATATAGTAGCAGAACTATATCTAAGGGGTGAAACTATAATTAAAAATCCACAACTTCAAATGTTACTAAAATATACAATATATTGTGTTTTAGCCATCAGTAGTTAGCTTAAATATGGGTGAAGTTTCCTATAACTGCATTATCATTTTCTGTGAAACATATCCACAATCTTGAGAAAAGTTGGCTCTATGAGTATATTTAATCCTTTTGTGATTGAAAGCACCAATGTAGCTTGCTTGTGATAACAGTAGAAATGAGGGTCTCTGAGAGCATAGGTAGATATAAAGCCTGCAGGTAATCTTAAGTATTGTCTATTTTGGAAACATTATACTATTCTTATCACCTTTCCTCTCCAAATAAAAACAAAATCAAGGCATCTTCTAAATAGCATGATAACTTCAGAAAAACTACTGTTATGATTTTAGCTGTTTTTTATTCAAGTTATTGAAATGTACTATTTGTTAATTTGAGATACACCTTACGGTCCTTTTCAACACTTGGTCAGTGTGAAGCCTCCAGAAAAGTGATGAATTTCAGATGAGTATTTCTTCTTTTTCTGGGAGAATGGAGGTTAGTCCTGCCTATTTACTAAAGACTGCCAGGTCCGTGGTTACTTTGGGGCAACTGTGGCCTCAGACTCTCATCTATATTTGGTAACTGAGCTCATGTCTCAGCAGACTGCTGTGATCAGGAATTCCAGCAGCGGGCTGGGAAGCATCCCCAGGACTGAGGCTGAGTGCTTAGAAACAAAGCTTCTTAATATAGAAGGAACTATATTTTTGGTTCTGATAAACATAGGATTTAAACACGTTCCTCCGTACTCTGGACTTGTAGCTGGAAACCACCACCTGCCCTTTCAGCATATTTTTAATCAATTAAAGGTACAGTATGTGATTCCAAGTAGAAAAAGTGACAGTCCAAATGGAAGCTCTGCTTAGTATGATCTTCCACGTGCATTTATGTTTTACTCAAGTGGTAGATTATCTTAACATAGTAATCCAGTAACTATTATAAAATAGCTACCTGTATTGTTAGGTAAACGTGGTCATTAATGATGATGAATACTACAGACATAGTTCATTACAAGCAAATCAAATTGATGGTCAGGAATCATAGAGACTGAGTTTAAGCCAAGTTTGCCCAACCTGTGGCCCAGGATGGCTTCGAATATGGCCCAACACAAATCTGGGAACTTTCTTAAAACATTATGAGATTTTTTTTTGTCTTTTTTTTTTTTTTTTTTAGCTGATGCGCTATCATCAGTGTTGGTATATTTTATGTGTGGCCCAAGACAATACTTCCTCTTCCAATGTGGCCCTGGGAAGCCAAAAGATTGGACACTCCTGTTTTAAGTTACACATTGATTTCTCAGATCAGTTCCTGACACATCAAGTATCCAAGAAATGTTTGAAGAATAAATAAATGGATGAATGGGTGAACCCAACTCACATATTTTTATACTGTATACTTTTAAATTAGGGCTCTCTAAGATTATAACCAGGATTAAGATAAAAAGCCCAAGCAACTATCTCTCTCTATTGATTTAATTCAGTTGATAATGACTCAACTTTCAATTTTTTTCATCTATTAACAGCATTTTAAATGGGATTGTAAATACTTATAAATAATGTAAGTATAAGACTAACATCAAATATTTCTTTATATTGCTAATGGGCAATAGATCATAAGATATCAGAAGATGTCAGAATTAAATGTAGCCTGTAAGGTAGAGCACTTGCTCATGACAAGGATAAGTCTTTTCTTCACTTGTCAGAATGTCCCATAAGCCCTGTATTTCCTATTTTGTAGCATCTGTGTCTAATGTAGTCTAATATTTTAATCCCTCAAATAGCAAATATAGGTAAATAGAACAGAAATCCTGGCTGTCCCAATGTCTGGTAGTGGAACCATATCTAAGGAGTGAAATTATCATTAAAAATTATTTGTTATGTGCCGGGCATGGTGGCTCACGCCTGTAATCCCAGCACTTTGGGAGGCCGAGTCAGGCGGATCATGAGGTCAAGAGATCGAGACCATCCTGGCTAACATGGTGAAACCCCGTCCCTACTAAAAAAAAAAAAAAAAAAAAAATTAGCTGGGTGTGGTGGCATGTGCCTGTAGTCCCAGCTACTCGGGAGGCTGAGGCAGGAGAACTGCTTGAACCTGGGAGGCAGAGATTGCAGTGAGCCGAGTTCACACCGCTGCACTCCAGCCTGGCTCCTGGTGACAGAGTGAGACTCTGTCTCAAAAAAAAAAAAATTATTTGTTATGTTAACTTGGAATTGAAGTACTGAGTCTTTTATTCAGATGACACTTCATCATCACATTTGATCCAGCTTCTTATTTAAACAAGTGTCTAAGTGAGCTTGACTGATTTAACATACGATTTTTCTTCTGAAAACTTCACAGATATCCTAGTACAAACCTAACAGGACAAAGACTGGAGTAAGAGATAGTAAAATATGCTAGAAATCAACGAGATAGTGGGAAATTGTAAACAGATGGAGCAGTGGTCTAACTAAGTTAGAGAGCGGAGCAAATCAAAACAGGAACCCCTTCAGAAAGAGATGCTGATGACATGCAAATGATTTGTCTTAGAGCCAGGGAGGCTCAGAAATTGGAGGCACCAGGCATTTCCTGACAAATACTTTTAACTGGCAAACTGGATATATGTAGTGAGACAGGGGCTTCAAACAAGGTTGAAAGAATCCCTAAGGTGCAGTTAGACCCTACTTTCCCATCCCCACTTTTCTCCAGAAAAACTAATCCGGAAGCCTTCAGACCTAAGGACGCACAGCCTAAAACACAGCAGATGAATCATCTGAAGACGTCTGGGGAATTGGATTGAGGAAGGGAAAGTAAGAGCTTCAACTGTGCCTGTAATTTTATTTCTTCACACAAGATATGGTACAGTATGTAAAAATATTAACATTTGAAAAATCTTGCTGGTGGTGTGAGCATCAGGGAATGGAATATCAGGATTAATTAGACAAACAGTGAATAATATTATATATGAGATATATTATTAATTTTGATATAAAATAGATGCTTTTTTCTTAACAATTAAATTATATACATCCACCATCATGTTAAGGTTTTCTCATGTTTTCAAATGTTTTATTTATTTATTTAATTTTAAAAATTTATTTTATTTTTAATTTTTGTGGCTAGGTAGTAGGTATCTATACTTATGGGCTGCATGAGATAGTTTGGTTCAGGCATGCAATATGTAACAATCACATCATAGAAAATTGGGTATCACTCCCTCAAGCATTTATCTTTTGTGTTTCAGACAATCCAGTTATACTCTTTTAGTTATTTTAAAATGTACAATTATGTTGTTATTGACTACAGTCACCCCGTTGTGCTAGCAAATGCTAGATCATATTCATTCTTGCCAACTACTTTATTTGTACCCATTCCCCCTCCCCACCTCCCTCCAATGTGTTATTGCTGAGTGAATAGTACATATTTCAGAGTCTCACCAGGTTTTTTTCTCCCAGACTGAACTGCACCCAGGCAATAACTTTGGTAAATCTTAGGTAAACTTTCCAACCCCATCTCAGTGCAAGGCTTTTTAGAAATGCTCTCTCATTTAATATTTCCTTTAATAAAACATTACTCATTTCTTTTTGCTGTTGGCAACATTTAAAAATGAATAAAAAATGTTTCCCTTCCTCTTAAAGTGTATAAAAAAAAATACAAGTTTTCTCTTCTGCCTCTCAGGAGGTCCAGCCAAGTCTTGTTTTAGGCAGAGTTCTTTTGTCCTAGAGAGAAAGTCACACTTTGTATTTCTGAATTATAAGAATAAAAAAATTGCAAGTTTAGGTGTTAAAACCCTCAAAATGACACAAATTTATACGTATGATGGAAACACTTCTAGAAGCATCAGATGGGGCTGATGCTTCCAGGGGAAGATTCTGGTCTCAGTCTGAGAAAGAGTTGGGTTTTCAGGGCCTGGAAAAGCAGGTGGGTGGTGGGTTCTGCGACTGGCCAGGACACTCATGCAGGACAGGAGAGTGTCTGTGCATAGCAGGCCTGGGCATAGACTGCTGGGCCCTTAGCATTAAGCATCATGCCCGTGGAAGCTGCAGTGAAGGTGGTGGATGCCTCTTCTTTGTAATGGACCATGGGGATTAGAACAATGAGTCTCATGGTGAACCTCAGTGGACTACTGATGAGAGGAAGCCTCCCTGACATTTGACTGTGTTCCCTGGTCCCTAAACCCTGATATAAGGCCAGAGGAGGGACAAATCCATAAGAAGAAAAAAAAAGAAAAAGAAATGCTTATTCTCTTGAAAGGTCTCAAAACTGGAAATGATTGCATTATAAAAACATAATGCAACATGACATTTATTTCATTCTGTACGGAGTGGAGAAAAACATACCTGTTATAAAATATTGCAATACAAGAATATGAAATACAGAAGTTCTCGTCCTTAGAAAGTTTACACCAGGCTAAGCCTCTTAAGTTATTATAACAAGGTTAGACTGATTCATTTAGAATGAGATTAGTGCCTGGAGAGTAATACGGAGTTCCAAATTAGCTTTTCAGATGCTGTCAGGCTAGGCAGGTGGTGTGTGCCTATAGACCCAGCTACTTGGGGGGCTGAGGTGGGAGGATCCTTTGGTGCAGCCTGGGCAACATAGTAAGACCCTCATCTCCAAAAGCCACTTAAAAAAAATGTCTTGAAGAGGGGCCAAGATGACCAAATGGGAACAGCTTTGTTCTGCATGTCCCAGTGAGACCAATGCAGAAGGCGGGTGGCTTGTGGATTTCCAACCGAGGTACCCAGTTCATCTCATTGGAACTGGTTAGGCAGTGGGTCCAACCCACAGAGGGTGAGCGGAGCAGGGTGAGGCATCATTTCACCCAAGAAGTGCAGAAGTCAGGGGACCTCCCTCACCCCGCCAAGGGAAGCCATGAGGGTCTGTGCTGCCCCACTGGGTTATTACGCTTTTCCCACGGATTTTGCAATCTGCAGATCAGGAGATTCTCTCATGTGCCTATACCACCGGGGTCCTGGGTTTCAGGCATAAAATGCCCTGGCTGTTTGGACAGACACTGAGCTAGCTGCAGGAGAGGTTTTTTTTTTCCCATACCCCAGGGGCACCTGGAACCCCAGCAAGAGAGAACCCTCCACCCCCTGGAAAGGGGGCTGAAGCCAGGGAGCGAAGTGGTCTCACTTAGTGGGTCCCACCCCCATGGAGCCCAGCAAGCTAAGGTCCACTGGCTTGAAATTCTCGCTGCCAGCACAGCAGTCTGAAATCAATCTGGGACAAGCGTGCTTGGTAGGGGGAGGGGCGCCCCCCAGGGCTTGAGTAGGCGGTTTTCCTCCTGACAGTACTAAGGATGCTGGGAGGTCTGGGCTGGGCCTGGCAAAAAGGCAGTGGCCAGACTGCTTCTCTAGATTCCTCCTCACTGGGCAACCCATCTCAGATGGAAAGGTAACAGCCCCAGTCAGGGGCTTACAGACAAAACCCCCATCTCCCTGGGACAGAGAACCTGGGGGAAGGGGTGGCTATGGGTGCAGCTTCATCAGATTCAATTGTTCCTGCCTGCCGGCTCTGAAAAGAGCAGCTGATCCTGACAAGAGGGATTCTCCCAGCACAGTGCACCAGCTTGCTAAGTGACAGACTGCCTCCTCAAGTGGGTCCCTGAACCCTGTGCCTCCTGACTGTGTGAGACCTCCCAACAGGGGTCGACAGACACCTCATACAGAAGAGCTCTGGCTGGCATCAGGGTGGTGCCCCTCTGGGATGAAGCTTCCAGAGGAAGGAGTAGGCAGCAATCTTTGCTGTTCTGCAGCCCACTGGTGATACCCAGGTGAACAGGGTCTGGAGTCTGGAGTGGACTTCTGGCAAACTGCAGCAGATCTGCAGGAGAGGGCCTGACTGTTAGAAGAAAAACTAACAAACAGCAACAACATCAGCATCAACATAAGGGACCCCCACACAAGAAAACCGTCCAAAGGTCATCAGCCTCAAAGATCGAAGGTAGATAAGTCCATGAAGATGAGAGAAAAACTACAAACCACTGCCCAAGGAAATAAGAAAGGACATAAACAAATGGAAAAAAATTCGATGCTCATGGATAGGAAGAATCAATATCATGAAGATGGTCATACAGCCCAAAGTAATTTATAGACTCAATGCTAGTCCCATCAAGCTACCATTGAGTTTTTTTTTTTTGCAGAACTAGAAAAATACTACTACTTTAAATTTCATGTGGTACAAAAAAGAGCCCATAGAGCCAAGAGAATCCTAAGCAAAAAGAACGAAGCTGGAGGCATCATGCTACCTGACTTCAAACTATACTACACGGCTACAGTAACCAAAACAGCATGGTACTGGTACCAAAACAGAGATGTAGACCAATGGAACAGAACAGAGACCTCAGAAATAACACCACACATCTACAACCAACTGATCTTGGATAAACCTGATAAAGTGAGGAATGGGGAAAAGATTCCCTTTTTAATAAAAGGTGCTGGGAAAATTGGCTAGCCAAATGTAAAAAACAGAAACTGGACCCCTTCCTTACACCTTATACAAAAATTAACTCAAGATTGGGTAAAGGGTTAAATGTAAAACCCAAACATAAAAACTCTAGAAGGAAACATAGGTAAATACCATTCAGGATATAGGCATGAGCAAAGACTTCATGACTAAAACACCAAAAGCAATTGCAAGAAAGGCAAAAATTGACAAATGGGATCTAATCAAACTAAAGAGCTTCTGCACAGCAAAAGAAACTATAATCAGCGTGAATAGGTAACCTACAGAATGGGAGAAAATTTTTGCAATCTACCCATCTGACAAAGGTCTAATATCTAGAATCTACAAGGGACTTAAACAATTTACAAGAAAAAAACCACCCCATCAAAAAGTAGGCAAAGGATATGAGCAGACACTTCTCAAAAGAAGACATTTATCTGGCCAACAAACGTATGAAAAAAAGCTCATCATCACTGATTGTTAGAGAAATGCAAATCAAAACCACATTGAGATACCATCTCACACCAGTTAGAATGGCAATTATTAAAATGTCAGGAGACAACAGATGCTGGAGAGGATGTGGAGAAATAGGAACACTTTTACACTGTTGGTGGGAGTGTAAATTAGCTCAACCATTGTGGAAGACAGTGTGGCAGTTCCTCAAGGATCTAGAACTAGAAATACCATTGGACCTGGCAATCCCATTACTAGATATATACCCAAAGGATTACAAATCATTTTACTTTAAAGATATATGCACACTTATGTTTATTGCAGCACTGTTTACAATAGCAAAGACTTGGCACCAACCCAAATGCCCATCAATGATAGACTAGATAAGGAAAATGTGGCACATACACCCTGTGGAATACTATGCAGCCATAAAAAAGAATTAGTTCACGTCCTTTGCTGGGGACATGGATGAAGCTGGAAACCATCATTCTCAGCAAACTAACACAGGAACAGAAAACCAAACACTGCATGTTCTCACTCCTAAGTGGGAGCTGTGTGATGAGAACACATGGACACAAGGAGGGAACCTCACACACTGGAGCCTGTTGGGGATTGGGGGGCTAGGGGAGGAATAGCATTAGGAAAAACACCTAATGCATGTGGGGCTTAAAACCTAAATGACGGGTTGATAGGTGCAGCAAACCACTATGGCACATGTATACCTATGTAACAAAAGTGCACTTTCTGCACCTGTATCACAGAACTTAAAAAAAAAAGTGCAAACAAAATGTTGTTTTGACCCAGTTTTGAGGTCTTGCCTGGAAGTTGGCCAGCTTCCTTTCTTGAGAAGCCCATTAAGTCCACACCCTAAGCATCTCCCATATGGGATTGTATGTACCCAGCTAATCTCTACAGGGCCAGATGCCAGACAATCAGGGGCAGCCCCTTGACCCCAGAACCCACTGAAATTATTCAAACTAGCCACTCCAAACTGCTTTTCCTTCTCCCTCTGTTCCCTCTCACGAACCACAGTATAGCCCTTGTTGGCAGATGCCTCTCTCCTGCCTCTTGGCCAAACCCGTGCTTCCTCTGAGTGACCCTCCGGGTGGTGTTCCCCCAGAGAACTGTGAGTAACAACATTGAAAAACTCAGTCCAGCCTCCCTCTCTCTTGCTCTGCATCTGGCTTTCCTGTGTCTCACCCAGGGTCGTATGGTTAAAATGAGTGTCTCATGCATTTTCACACGCACCGGGAGCCCACTTCCCTGAGTAGCTGAGGTTGGGAAGTGGGGTGAGCAACCTTTTGGCTGGATCCTGATGTGGCTTCCAAATAGTTTCTCCTTCTTCTTATAAAAAGTCCTGCTCTTTTGAAGTTCTTGACGTTTGGGTTGACTACTTGTTTTAATCAAGACTTTGGATTCAGTTGGACTTGTGGTTCTTTTTCAAGTCCTGTCATTACCCTGGGGGACATCATCACTTGCTTCTCTATTTATGCTACGCCTTCGCATATTGCTTAGTCCTCGTTCTGTGACCTGTTCACACCTGTTGATACTCACCTTGACTCATATTCTATTCTTTAGCTTCACAGCTGCACCTGGATGTACTCTGCTTCCAAATCCCAAATCAAAATGTATGTCGATTATTGCTGGTTAGGAAATTACTACAAAACATGGTGGCTTAAAACATTTGATCTTAGACAAAAGGCCGAGAAGTGATATAGTGGCTTGAAACAATATGTACATAGAAACTTAGTATGTTTTTACCCAGAGCGGTAAAGGTGACCCTAGTTGACTTTAAATCTCTGAAACAAGGTGTCCTCTTTTCCATGCCAGCTATTGTCTGTAGATTTGCAGATCTTTGGATTAATTTATAAGTGTACCAGTTTCTGCACACTTTAAATGTTCACACTTGAAAATGTTCATGCTTTAGGCCGGGTGTGGTGGCTCATGCCTGTAATCCCAGCACTTTGGGAGGCCGAGGTGGGAAGATCACCTGAGGTCAGGGGTTCTAGACCAGCCTGGCCAACAGGGAGAAACCCTGTCTCTAATAAAAATACTAAAAATTAGCCGGGCATCGTGGTGGGTGCCTGTAATTCCGCTACTCAGGAGGCTGAGGCAGGAGAATCTCTTGAACCTGGGAGGTGGAGATGGCAGTAAGCCGAGATCACACCACTGGACTACAGCCTGGGTGACAGAGCAAGACTGTCTAAAATAAAATATAATAAAATAAAATGTTCATGCTTTAAAATGTTCATATCCTTTGACCTATTCTACTTTATTCTGAAGACACATATGAAATCATATTCACCCCAACATTCTTTATAATTAATTGGAAACAACATAAATATCCAATTTGTGAGCTGGTTAAGACAATAAATGAAAATTTTCAATGGTCATAGAGAGTGATATAGCACAATAAAAACTCATTATTGAATGCTAATGGAAAGAAGAAGAAATTATTTGCATTTACACTATGATGGCATTATTTAAAAATGTAAGCATCTTTTTTATGGCTGAAGGCGTTAATGTTTTACATTGAGTTGAAGGATAACATATTGACTAGATGAAACAGTTTGATTTTCTACTTTGTTTTTCTCCACTAAAGGGAAAAGAGAAATCTACCAAAATGATTGAATATTTAAAAATGGCTTTAAGACTTATTTGACATAATGCAAAATGCACAGTGTTTAGTTTCTTTTTAAGTTTCCATTTTACATGCCTCATAGAGTATTTGTCAAAGGTGATATCTAACTTACAAGCCAAGAGGTCGCTGCTGGACAGCTGTGGACTGCTGTGGGACAATTTCAGAAGCTGCTTACCACAGAAGTCCAGTGCAGAAAGATGTGCGTGTCACTGCCTGGGAAGCAAATAGGAAAGAATATGACAAAGGAGGAAATCAGCTGTTGAACCAAAGAAGCATTTAAATATTTAAGAAATGCCAAGCACCGAGGACAGTTGTTCTGCTACTTAAAATCCTGAGGTCTGTTGCCTATCTGTTGCAGTTTGCTCAGAACTATTTGGGGAAAGAATTTCTACAGAACTGGCATATCCTTAGCCCCCAATGTTTCCTCTCATGCGTCAACAGGTGTTGAAAAAGCCTGTGGCAGATATGTCACAGATGGAGTGTGCTCATTTTAATTTTACACCTGCATCTGTGGTTTCATTTGAATGTATTCTTTAAAAAGGAATTTTTTTTGTTTCTGTAAATAAATTGTTGACATAATCACTTTTTCATAGATACACATATGAATTTATGAAAAGCGTAGGTTTATTTCTGATTTATAAATATAGTATTGAAGTTACGACTACACGATTTAAACCTAAACAAAATTAATCGAAAATGAACTCTCTTTGTAAGGAAAGTTGTTGGCATCATAATTTTAAGAAAACATGCAGTTATCTTGGCTTTGTTAAAACCTATTGTAGCTGGAGAAACAAGTAGTACTGAGTTTTCTTACAAAGCCACATGTCAGGTAAAGCTTTTGAAACAGCAATCACATTGGAACCAGAGAAAAATCAAAACGAAAACAATATGGTAATAGTGGGTAATAGCCCAACTTGCCATGTTCTTAAACCTTGAAAGAATGAATGCCTCCTCACACACTTAATGCTGTGAGCCCCTTTAAGGCCCTCATACCTAATGCTCCAAAAAAAAAAAAATGGTTCCATCCAACCAGAAATGTGTTTAAAAAATCTGCTATGACAGATTTCACTGACATGCTCTTTTCAGTGTGTATTTCATGAGTCTCTTGACTGCAATTTGCCTTCACCTCTGAAGGGACAGAACACACCTCTAGTAGGCCACCCATGGATACCTCGGCAGCTTCTGTTGCACTGAATCTTTACAGGCAAGATCTTAACTGCTCCTACCCTACTCCAGAAGCACAGGTATGATATTGCATCGAATATCCTCCTCTGCAGAGATTCATTTGAAACACTCATTCAAGACATGCAAATACTCACAAAGAAGCTTAAAAAAAGGGATGGGCCATTGCTTCATGCATAAAGTGCCACGTTGGTTAAATTCCTGAAAATTATTTGGTGGACTGAGGACTGCTCCATCTCGGACGCTGTCAAGATGAGCAGAAGGACATAACTGTCCCTCTCTAACATGTTTTAGTCCTTTTGAGTTCTGGAGGCAACATATTTCACATTTATGAATTTTACTTAATCTCACTAATGCTGTTACCTGAAAATCAGCACACCTTAAAAAAGGGTCCCCTCCAACAAATGCTAGAAAATTTGTCCAAACTGAAATGGGCAGCACCTCTGTTAGTGCCCTCAGAGAATTCTTCACCGTAGAGGCTTTAACAACCTCTTCTCATGCCTCATGAAGTCTCTGAACCACCTGTGATGGCCATAACTTGCCCGTGGACTTCTGATACAAGATATTGCCCTTCCTCAGCCTTGTACCGTGAACCATAGTGTTGGCGTTTTACTGGCCACACCCTGGGTTTTCTTGGAAACAGAGTCTCTCACAGCCCTCAAGCCTGTGACCTTTTCTATTCAATTTCTCATTATGCTTTGGTCTTGGAAGCAACACTCTACAACTTGGCTCTGCTACCAAGACCTCCTGGATGCAGGATGGAGCCAAACTTGGCCTCTTGGGCATAGCTCACTTGTAGAAAGAGGTGGTCTCCCCAGTCCTGAGTCTTGGCAGATGCCACATTGCTGGAGAACGCCTCCACACTACCTGGGGAGCCTCTTGGATCAACTGAATGAACAGAAATGGGAGTTCATAGAGTAATGAATGGAATCAACGCCACTATATGTGCTGGAGTTCAGTGGAATGTGGTGACTTCCCATCCCTTAACCAGGGTGTCCCTAAAAAAGGATGGAAGCCAAGCATCAGCACAGTTGGCTAAACTTTGAAAGTCATCTCAGCATTAGATGCCTTCATCAAGAATTGGTCCCATCTGTCCTCTGTTACATATTCTTGGGCCACGGCCAATGAGTTCCTTCCTTTTGGGTAAAAAACTCTGGAAATCTTGTTTCTCACTAATACCTAAAATATAAATTAAGGTAATAGATACCTGTATACATACTAAGGCCACAATACAGGCCCTCACCAGGATATTCCTTACCCCCTTTGGAGTTCTAGACATTAACGTTGGTGAGAAAGGTGCATTTCACATCTCAGAATATGTAACACTGGGTTCTTGAAGAAAGCATTCAGTGGAACTTCCACCTTGCGTATGCATTGGTGGCAGTCACTTTAATTTAAGAGGCCTATTGGGCAATCCAAAGAGCTCTTATTAGTTACAAAGTGGCCAATTGATGTCCTAGTGGGTGTCACTGCTGCCACATGCATGCATTGATTAAAGGAAATTCACCACCCCTGGGAATGCGCACTCCCCATCCCAGTGACACAAGGGTCCCTTAGTTTTCATTGGTCACGATGGGGGCACCTCTAAATTTTATGTTCTTGATTTCCATGTCACTATTTGATCCTCTCCCTCCCAATCAAATAGCTGCTTTCCTTCCTAGGAAAGCCCTTCTGCTCCCAGAAGGCCTCAGATATAATCAAATTTTAAGTGGATGGAAAGGCATTGTATCATAAGGCCAAAAATTTCATGTGCTTGCTCCATGGAAAGCTGAGGTTCCTTTGCACCTCCTGGGACCCCAAAAACCTAACCAGTAGCTCTGGGCTCTCATCAGATATACTCTGCACCCACCTGGCTCTTTCTCTTTCAGCCCTCCCAGTTGCACTTAACTTTTGGATTTCACTGTCTTGTCAGCCAGCACAATTATTCCATCAATCACACCCTCCTGTGGGAAACAGGGAGCTCCTCCATCCTCTGGTAATTCAAGAGCCTGTCTCCCACAGTCGCTCCTTTTTCACTTTGCTCCTGAGTCCCATCCCCGTGTGGCACTGTATGCTGCACAGTTTCCTCCTCCCTGGGCTGGGAGGACGGGTGACTAATAAACTGCTGTCAATCTCATTAGTACAGGGTCAAGTGCCATAGGTGTGGCCATCCCTTAACCCTAGGATGGGAATCACTTCCTCACCAATGGAGAGAAGAGAAGGGGAATCAACTAGTTAGAATGTTCTAAGAAGAAATATTGATAAGAAAGTTTAAACCAGAAGCAACGAGCATACATTGAAGTGTTTTGTAACGAGGTGTTGGTGTATGCAGTTTTACATGCTAGAAAAATGTAGTAGAGTAGAAAATGAATTGGAGGGACAGACTGGAGATTGGAGGGAGTCAGAAAGTGAAGAGTTTGTTTCAATAATCCAGAGGAGAAATGAGGAAGCTTGCTCTAGCCTTTAGAAAAACGGAAGAGACAAGAGATTCAGGGTTCTGTAAATGGAATTTACTGGGATTTGAGGGAGGTGGGGATGCAACAGTGGCTCCCAGGCTTCTTGAGCAGTAGTTATGTGATGAATCCACTGATCCTTGCAGAGAAGGTGGGAAGAGAAATTGATTTGAAGGAGAAGACTGTAACTGAAATCAGTGGAGAAGAGGCTCTTTGGAAGAGAGGGACTGGTATAAAAACGACCTTTCTAATGCCAAAGAGGGGTGAGCAAATCAAACACGGACTAAACAAGTGTTATTTGGATTTGTCAATTAGTGGATCCTCACTGGATATCTTTGACAGAGCATTTCCAGATCAGACTTAGGCTAATGGGCCTGAGAAGTTTGAAGGGAGGTGAAAAAGTGTAGACAATGAGTGAAGACCACTACAGGACACCATGTTGAAAAGAGAAGGGTTGAAATAGAGCATGACATCATTTTGGTTATTATTTTACAACGGAAGTAACTTGAACCTATTAGCAGAGTGAACGCTATGTTTTAATTGACAAAGAGATGTTGACATATACAACAAACTGAAAAATGACGGGCCAGGATGCTTGAGGAGAGCTCCAAAAGCAGATTTAGAAGGCTAGTTAGGTTGTGTATGAGTGGCATGCCTTGTGTTCTGCTTAAAATCTGTGTAAGACTGCAATATGGAGTTATCAGAAGCTGGAGAGAATTCTCTTTGGAAAAAAAGATATTTATTATGATTATTATTTTTTGGTTCGCATCTACATTAAGCACACAGATGCTCTATCATTTAAAAGACGTGAGGAGAATGGTAAGGTGCTGAGTTGTAACTATCATCGCGAAATGCCCAGAAGCCTGTGGGGAACAGAAAAAAAAGTATCAGCTATATTGTGAAACAATACATTCGATGAGACCAAAACTGGGTCATTCCACCTGGTGGCCAGATATCAAAAAGAAAAGAAAACTTGAATGAATCAGGATTAGCTAACTATATGCAAGTGTAGAGAAAAGTCAGTAGGTTCAGGCAGTTGAACATGTTAATTAGAGGAGAGTGGAAGTGTTGACTTATGGAGTTCACGCTGATAAGACAAAGATTTTGGTGTCCTCAGTGGTTAAAGTGCAGGGCATAAAGGGAGGGGTCTGAAAAGTAAAAATAAAGTATGTGATCATCAAGCTTCAGAACAAAGTCTAGGGTGTGGTCATGGGAGTAGGCTGTTGATGTGAAAAAGAAAAAATTGTGTAAAGTCTCTTTGTGTTTACATAATTTGGGGTGGAAAATGGAAGAGGATGAGTCAAGGTTTTCTTGAGCTGTCACCTGATAAATCTGAAGTCACTGAAAGTCAAAACAACCATAGCACATCATATATTCTAAAAATCTTTATAATTTAAGCAAAATAAAATCATTTGTCCACTAACTGAAACACTTTCAGTTGTAGAATCTGAAGCATTTGATGAAATTATGTAATAGAGAATATTGTAGATAGACCATTGTATTAGACCAAGTTTTGAATCTTAGTACCATTTACTGGCCGTTTTATCCCTTTAAGCTTTATTTTTCTTATCTACAGAATGACAGAAATAATAGTACACACCTCATGAACTTGCTGTGATAATTGATATGATATTAGCATATTACCACATAGTAGCCTTCTGAATTAATTCTGCCTCATTATAACACAATCCATTATTTCTGCTGTTGGCAAATATGTTATTCATTTCCCACAATATAGTTTGCAATACTGTGTTAGTTTTCCATGGCTGCTGTAACAAATTACCACAAATTTAGTGCCTTAATACAGCACAACTTTGTCCTCTTATAGTTCTGAAGCTCAGAGGTTCAAAATCAGTCTCTCTGCGCTGAAGTCAAGATGTTACCAGTGCTGATTTCTGGAGACTCTAGAAAAAAATAATGTTTCCTTGCCTTTGCTAGATTCTAGAGGCCACCTGACTCCTTGGCCTGTGATCCTTTCCACTGTCTTCAAAGCCATCGGTGTAGTGTCCCCACCTTCTGTCACTGACTGTTCCTGTCATCGCATTGTCCTCTAGAACTCCTGTCTCCCTCTTCTAAGGGTCCTTCTGATGACTTTGGGCCTACCTGGATAATCCTGGGTAATAGGTCATCTCCTGTTCTAAAAATTCTTAATTTAGTCTATTCCGCAAAGTTACTTTTGCTATGGGAGTTACCATATTCACAGGTTCCAGGAACTAGGACTTTGCCCTCTTTTGGAGGGAGGAGTGCAGGGCCTTAGTCAGCCTACCACAGGCAGGTAGGTACATCAGAGATCACAGTAAAGGGGACAGGAATGTGGGCTGATTTAAATCATGTGTCAAATTCTGGATTCTTTTATTTTCTTTCTTAATCTCATCACTTACAAACACATGAATTTCTAAACAAATGAATAAACAAATAATTGTCTGATGGATGTGAGAAATGCCCTCCCTTCCCATATCCCCCTCTTTTAACAACTTGACTCTAATTTTTCACAAGACAATGTATCTTTCACTACTCTCTCTGTTCTGTGTTCCCAGTGAAGTGGTGCCTGGACCTTCGCTCTTTCCTTTCTTTCAGACAAAGCAGGCTGTGGCTTCTTATCACCCTGATCATCTAAATTCACTGCTGTCCTTCCTCCACACTCTCGTCCATTTCCAATGTATTTCCACATTTATGGCGTTGAGGAAATTAAGCATAATAGGACATTGAAAAGAAACGTGAGTATTGAAACCCACATTGCAAGTATCAACAGGCAAAAATTAAGAGAAAATTTCACCAATTAAGGCAGAAATAAATGTGACCCTTCTGTATTTTTCAATTTAGTTTTTAATGGTGTTTCTTGGCCCATGAAAGTACCAATTACAATTTATACAGAACAGTAATCATCAGCTTCTCATAACAGAAACTGAAAATTCATGTATTATTACATACTTTCTTTTTTCTTTTTGCATACAAGTAGAAGCAGCAAGATCTCCCATTTCATTGTGGGGTTTAAGATTCCATAGTGTCTTTTACATTTTATCTATTTCTAAATTCCAACTCTTCTTGATTTCATCTTGTTTAGATGTTACAGACTTTTCTCCCTCAATTTACTCTACATTTATGCCCAAATTCCAAAGCCCATTTTTATTGCCTCTGTTTTCTCTGTTTTAAAGTTAAAGTTTTATTTTATTTGTAACTGACTCATAATACTTGCATCTATTTCTGGGGTACAATGTGACGTTTCAATCCATGTATACATTGTGTGATGATCAAATCAGGATAATTAGCCAATCCATTACCTCAAAACTTTACTATTTCTTTGTGATGAGAATATTCAAAATTCTCTCTTGTAGCTATTTGAAAATATGCATTATTGTTAACCATACACACCCTACTGCACAATGAAATACCAGAACTGGTTCTTCTCAGCGACTGTAACTTCATGCCCTTTGACCAACGTCTCCCCATGCCCCCTTTTTGAGATTCTCATTCAAGGGAGGATGCTAAGCTTTCCCCAAACCTGCCTCACTAATTCGTGCCAAACTGAAGGAAGGATGTTAATCTTTCTCCCAAACCTGCCCGGCCTAATTGCCTGATTAGTACGGAAGGGAAACTGAAACCTAAGCGCTTCAGAGAGGAGAAAGGAAACCGAAACCCCCGCCCTAGGCATAAAGGGCCGGCCTCGCGGCAGGGAGCGCCAGTCCCAGCCCAGGTCCAGGCGCCCTGTAGCCTCCGCGGGGATCTGCGCGGGTTCCCTGTTCCACTCCTCGCCGCGAGGGCGCAACTCGCGCATCTTTGGCCGCCACGGGTCCGGCGTCCGCGGTGAGGAGCGGGGCTGCCCCTCCGGAGGAGCCTGGGGCGGAGCGTCCGGCGGGAGCTCCAGGTCTCCGTCCGTCTGTGGCTCTCGGGGAGGAGGTGTTGGCCCGGGAGTGCTGGGAGCGGGACAGGAACCTGCGGAACCCCCTGCTGGCCCGGGGAGGCGCGGTGAGGGAGGGGAAAGGGGCGTTGCCATGAACCCCACCAGAGAGAGAGAGGATTGCCTAGGCCTCGAAGGAGTCCTCCTCTGCCAAGGTGGGAGCTGGGTCTTGGAGGCTGAGGGGAGCTAAGGGGCATCAGATCTGAGCGCAGCCACTAAAACCTGGACATTGGCATCAGCAAGCAGCTCCCTTCTTCAATCCCTGTGCAATCAGAATCTGCATTTTATTTTTCACAGAGAGACGGGGGTTACTCCATGTTGGTCAGGCTGGTCTCGAACTCGCGACCTCAGGTGATCTGTCCACCTCGGCCTCCCAAAGTAATCCCACGCCTGGGATTATAGGCGTGAGCCACCCACCGTGCTCATCCCAGCCCAGAATCTCCATTTTAATAAGATCCCTCTGGTAATTCCGATGCACCCTTAAATTTCAGTGGCTTAAGACAATAGAAGTGTATTTCTTACTCCAGTAACTTAAAGTAAGTTATTCGAGTTCAAGGGGCCGGTATTAGTATGCTATTATTGCATACCAAATTATCACCAACTTAGTGGCTTACAAGTTTACTGTTTTATGATTGCTGTGGATCAGAAGCCCAGGCATGGGTAAAATGAGTCCTCTGCTCAGCATCCCATCGAGCTAAAATCAAGGTGTCTCAGACTTGTGGTCAGAGCTGTGGTCTCATCTAGAAATAATAATGGGATGTATTATTTCTAGAAATGAATCACTCCTGTGTCTACTCTTTGGTAATACAATGATGCAGTACTTAGAAGAAAAACGGGATAGTTTCTTGATTCCATAAGCCATTATTTTTTCATATATTGTCTTCAGATGCTACTGCTGGACTTCCTGCTGTGAAAGATGAAGAATTTAGCATACGTATTTGTTTTTCTTTTAATTCATCCCTTTGTGAACTGCCAAGTTGGTTAATTATATTATTATTTTTATATTGTCAAGGTTTATCACATTTTACAGTATTTTGTGACTTTAATTCTTGTGATTTGTTTCTATGTTGAGTCAACAGTAAAAAATAAGTGAAGAGCAGTGGCAAAATTATGAGTATGTACACATTACTCAGTGTAGAAGCAATCTAGGAATTGCTAGGCTAAGACATGTAGTTCTATATCACTAAAACTACTGTTTGAAATAGACTTTTAAAATTCGAAGTACCATGGGTTCTCTTGTTTTTCTTTATAGCTTCCTTAATTTTTCTGAATCATGAAAAGTTTCATTTTTTTTATTGTCTTCATTCTTGATGTTTTCCCAATTTTCTGTGTTATCTCTTTAAATAAAATTATTGTTTAAGATATATAGTTGGCATTGTGGAAGACAGTATGGCAGTTCCTCAAGGTTCTAGAACCAGAAATACCATTTGATCCAGGAAATCCATTACTAGGGATATACCCAAAGGATTATGAATCATACATACACACTTATGTTGATTACAGCTCTATTTACAATAGCAAAGACTTGGAACCAACCCAAATGCCCATCAGTGATAGACTGGATAAAGGAAATGTGGCACGTATACACCATGGAACACTTTGCTGCCATAAAAAAGAATGAATTTATGTCCTTTGCTAAGACATGTAGTTCTATATCATTAAAAGGGACATAGATGAAGCTAGAAGCCATCATTCTCAGCAAACTAACACAGGAACAGAAAACCAAATACCATGTTTTCACTCATAAGTAGGAGTTGAACAATGAGAACACATGGACACAGGGAGGGGAGCATCACACACTGGGGTCTGTTGTGGGGAGGGAGACTAGGGAAGGGAGAACATTAGGATAAATACATAAGCCCCTAATACATGCGGGGCTTAAAACCTAAGTGACTGGTTGATAGGTGCAGCAAACCACTGTGGCACATGCATACCTATGTAACAAACCTGCACATTCTGCACGTGTATTCGAGAACTTAAAGTAAAATTTAAAAAAAGATATATGGTTGGTGAAATATTTATAACTTCTTAAAAGTCTAATTACATCTTTTTGCCTTCTCCATGAATTGAATCAGTATTTAGATGCAGAATTCTAGGTTCAAATTATTTTCTCTTTAGAAATTTGAAAATGTTTTATTTTATCAAAACATCCAGGAATGTTGCTTATTTTAATTAGTTCTGTGTGCCAGGTATTTTAATCAATTTGTATCCATCAGTTTATACATTTAAGTAGGCTTGAAAACACAATCAGAGGTGAATAATATTATTGTTCCAATTTTATAAATGAGGAAATGGAAACTCAGAGAAGGTAAAAACTTGTTTAAGCTTATGGAACTGTAGTATGTTTCAGAACCAAGATTAAAATGCAAATGGTCTGCCAACAGTGGTCATGTCTTAAACCAGTTCACATATGGCTTGACTTCCATTTCTTTATAGCTTATGTGTCTTTCTCTTTTTCCTAGAGCTCTGAATTTTAACAAGCTGTGCCTAAGTGTAGTTTTCTCTTGTCATTATTTCTACTCAGTAGTTGGAAAGCATTTCAATTTAAATATATTATGTTGTTCTTTAGTTCTGGTATAATATTATTTTATTACTTTAAATATATATCTTCGATCATTTTTATCCCCACTCATTTTGGAATCTTAGTTATGTCCGATTAGAGTTACTAGTAGGTGGAGAAAGAGCTTATTGACTTATCTTCCTATTTTTTAGAATCTTTATAAATTTTTCATCTCTTTGTCTTTTACTTCTATCCTTTATGAAATTTCCTGGACTTTAACCCCGTAGATCACTAACTTAAAATTCCAGCATGCTTATTTTATTGTTCTGCACATGAATTTCTTCTTTGTAAAATTATGTTTTAAATTTGTATGAAAACTTGAACGCTTTCACTTCCTCTAGCAGCCTGTTATGATTTTATGAGAAATATTTTTAATTCTTTGCAAGCAGTAATTAGAAAATTCTGAAGGTCTGTTTGGTCTCTGAATCACGCTTATTCATCTGGTTTCTTATTTTTGCTTTTTTTGTGCCTCAAATGTCTACTGATACTAATTTGTATATGTGTTTGTGTGTGTCTTCAATCATCAATTATTACAGGGGGCTGGATCTCTACCATGTCTCTCCCTTAAATGACAGAGAAGACATGAAGATAATGACAGTGAATTCTGCTTAAGTATTAGGGCGTGCATGTGTTGGTGCAGAGGTTAATAGGGTAGCTCTGGTATAGGGTTTGTAAGAGGAAAGCCTGGGGTATGTAAGCCTAGTCTAGCATAGGGTATATAAGAGGAAAGCCTATTAGGCTTTACATATCCTGTCTTACATACCCTGTCCTATGCTATGTAGAGAAACCTGTAGGATCTCAGACTTGCCATAGGCAGGCTACAGAATCCCTTGATTGTCAAATTAAGGAGGGATTACCTATTAAGGCAGTTTCATTTTGCCACCATAGCTATTGTTGAAAAGTTTCACAGTGTTTAGCAGGCACCCACATCTCATTCATAGTTAGAATTATTTAATTTTAAAAACTGTATTATCCCTTTTAATGTATATATATTCTTTCTTAATTTCTAAATTGTCAGGACATAAAGAGTTATTAATTTGTTTGTAGCTAACTACTTAATAAATAAAACAGTTAGATATTGATTTTGTCCTTGGAGTGGCGTAAAGAAATTCCTGAGACTCTAAGAGCATTATGAACACCTGGGAACCTGTAAATTAACTTATTTCCTTTAATTTACAGGTAGAATCTGATGCTATCCTTTCTGAAGTTTTCTGTAATATACTTGGGGTCAATTCTCTCTTGCCTGTTCGGTTCTCTCTGACCCATTCTTTCCATTTGAGCTTGGTGCAATTTGGAGAGTTGAAGAAAGATAGTATGGCCAGCGGGTGACTGAGAGTGTTTATGAAAATACCTAACCTCCTTACCTGGGCACAAGATCCTTTATAGTCTGATTCTTACCTACATTTCCAGTGTCATCTCCAACAAGTCATCCTGCCCTATGCCACGTAGAACAACCCGTAGCATCTCAAACTTGTCATGTCGTTTCACAAATTTATGCATTAAACTGATGCTGATTTTGTTACCTGAAAAGTAATTCTCTATATCTCTCACTTTCCCCAACATGCTTTCATAAGTCTGTGTCTTTTCAACCTGTCCTTGAAATCTCAGAACACAGGGCCCTGATCCCTTCATTCTGATTTAGGAACTCCCTCTCAATGCTCTGATGGCTTCCTGTGCCATTTCTGCTAGAACACAGCAAATTAGACTATACTGTGTGACTTAGTTATCTTTAAACCTACACCAGGTCACACAAGGAGAGAATCATGCTTCATGCATATTTGCATATGTTTCATCAAGTGGAATGTTTGGTAAAGTGTAGATACTCTATGATCTTTGAAATAAGGCAGTAACAGGGTGAGTGAGAGAGACCATCCTTATGCTCCTGTCTGCATTAAGTGTCCCTAAACATCCCAGCCCACAGTAATTCCATTTTACTTTAAACTTATTTATCATTACAGCCATATACTTCCTTGCGTTATTATTGTAATATTTAATATCAGCATGTGATCACCATTATATGTTCCTTAATATCATGGAACAGGAATCTTTCTTTCTTTTCTTTTCTTTCTTTTTCTTTCTTTTTTTCTTTCTCTTTCTTTCTTTCTTTTTTCTTTTTTCTTTCTTTCTTTCCTTCCCTTCCTTCCTCTCTCTTCCTTTCTTCCTTATCTATTGCTCTGTCTTTATATCTATCTACTACCTATCAATAAATCATGTATATATCTACCTATCTGTTTATCTGCTTCACAGCCCTAACATGTTGAATGGCAAATATCTCAGTATTTGGTTTCCATGACAAAATGCTCAAGTGCATTTTCATCTACCTCTTTAGTATTTCTTTCTCTATTACCTTTGCAGATTCTTCCTCCTCTCTTGCCATTAAGTATTAGTATCTTCAAATGTGGATTTTTAGAACTCTTCTCCCATGATGCTGTCTCTCTCTTTCCAAGCAAGCTCATCTACACCAATGGCCTTATTTACCATTAATGCTCAGATGACTTACCTCTTCAAATCCAGCTCAGACTTTGTATTTGACCTCTAGACTTGTATATTTAACTACTTACATATCTTGACTTATAGGAAACCTTGAAAGCAAGTCAAATTCAGGTGACTCGCGAATGCAGTGACATGTAGCCCTGTTCTAAGGTTCCCAGCCCAGGAATGGCCTAGTCATCCATCCTGCTACTTGAGCTAGAATCTTGTGTCTTCCTTGACAATACCCTCCCCTCTCCTCTCCACCCACATCCAATCCAATTCCAAAGTAGGTCAAACTCATCTCCTAAATGTTCTTCAAGAAGATCTACATCTCTCCAGCTTTATTATCTTAACTACCATCAAACTGTATTACATCAAATTGTCATCATTACTCTCCTGCACAGTAACTTTCTCTCTGCTCTACTAAGAAGTTTGTTCCCATCCTATTTATTCTCTATATTGTAGCTGGACTAATCTTTCAAAATGCAAAGCCAATCACAATGCCACCTGCATAAAATCCATCAATGGCTAATTTTTGATTCCAGGACAAGAATAAAATTCTATAACATGACTTTGAATGCTCTGCATGCCCTTACATCTCTCTAGTCCTCTTTAGTCTTTTCCTTAATAGTCTCTACTCCAGCCCTACTGGCTTCTTTCTGGAACCAGTGCCACCCACAATCCTTCATGCCTCAGAGCTTTACACATGGTATTCTGGTATTCCCTCTGCGAGAAATGCTACTTTTTAAAAATATTTTTTTTGCCTAATTAATTTTTGTTTATTTCTTAGAACTCAGCTCAAGCATTATTTCTTTAGGGAAACTTTCTCTGACCTCTTGACTTTGTCCTTTTTGCAATGTTCTGTTATTTCTATGATTATCTGATTAATAATTATCTTTCCTGATAGATTTTAAGCTCTGCGAGAGCATGTTCATTTGTCCATTCTTGTATTCCTGGTGTCTAATATTTTGCTTTACATATAGTAGTCAGCCAGTATGTACTTGTTAAATAAAGACTCATTTTCTTTTCTTTTTTTTGTAGGACTGCCATTTTTGTTAAGAACTGCCACTTAGAGGTACCAAAGTACAAGATATTTGCTACCGTTAATACTTGCCACAGGTAGCAGCAAGAATGGGTAACTTTCCACTTAAAATTATTTATAGATTATAAAACAATGATTCTGTAAGCTACACAGATTTAGTAGAATTAAAAAGCCACATTACTGCTTTACTTTCTTGAATAATAACTAAATGATAGCTGCCGTAAAAAGGACCAATTGAAAAATAATCCATTCTCTTTCTCTTTCTTTTTTTTTACATCTAGAAAGAAATGTATTTAGAGAATTTTCAAAGAAAATGTCCCAGTTAATTATGAATGAAATGCCAAAAGCTGAGTGAGTATTATCATAGTAATAAAGATAGGAAATCATCTATCATATTTCCTGTATGTCCATTTGGCCTTATACCGATATATAGACAGTTGACCACTCAGCAATGTTGGGGTTGAGGGCCCTGAACTACCATACAGTTGAGAATCCATGTTTAACTATTTTTTATTATTGTTAATGAATTGATTTATTTTTCTATTTTTTTCTAAGTTCATGCCAGACAGATAAAGAGATAACTTTGTAACAAGGGTTGAGTAGGGCACATCCAACACATGCCCACGAAAACCCGATCATCACATTTATGAACTACAAAAGGACCATGTTTAAATTTTTACTCCTCCAAAGCTCAACTGCAATAGCTTTCTCTCTGCTCCACCAAGGGGTTTGCATCCTTACTATCTATTCTCTATATTGTAGCTGGACTAGTCTTTTCAAAATGCAAAGCCCATGGTAATGCCATCTGCTTAAAATTCATCCATAGCTAATAGTTGATTCTAGGATGAAGAGAAAATTCTAAAACATGCCCTCAAAGGCTCTGCCTGCCCTCTTATTTCTCTGGTCTTAGTATGGAAAATTAAGAAAATCACAAGGAAGCAAAAATGTATTAAGTGGGAGTGGATCATAACAACAGTGACATCTTCACTGGTGCAATCCTCCCAGACTTTCATGATGCTGTTTCTATCAGGGTTCTCTTCCATAGATTTTTTTCATAGATTACTGTGTGTAATGAGCCTTAATGGTTCCTATGACCCTCTAATCTAAAGGCTGAATTAAAGACATTTTGTTCGGGGGCGAGTAGACCGCTTCAACATCTTTGGTGTTGAATTTATGTAGTTCCAGGTGGCCAGGGACATTGTCCAATATCAAAAGAACTTTGAAAAGCAGTCCCTTACTGGCGAAGTACTTCTTGATTTCAGGGACAAAGTATCCATTGAACTAATCCAGAAAATGTGTCCTTATTGTCCAGAACTTTTCATTGTAAACTCAAAGACTGGCAGCTGGTGTTTACCCTTCAAGTCTCAGGAGTTAGCAACTTTATAGATAAGGGCGGGCCTGAAGAGAAAACCAACTGCCTTTGCACAGTCCGGTAGAGTTAGCCTATCACTTCCTGCCCTAAATCCTGGTGCTCACTTTTCTTTCCTACTAATAAATATTCTTTGTGAGTTTGCTTTTTTTTCTAGAGTAGGACACTTTCATCTGTGTTAAAAATCTATTCGAGGAGATGTCCTTTCCCCTCAGTGATTTTCTTCTTCCTCTTAATTGGCTGAAGCTGCTTCTCTTGTTATCTTCACATTTGTAAAGCCAAACTTATTACTAAAATGATCAAACCATACTGTGCAGACATTAGATTTTCCAGCTTTAGACCTTTCATCTTCCTTTTGCTTTGTTGGATAGTTACTTTGCTTTTTCTTGAATCACATTAGAGTCTGTCAGTATGCCTTTTTAGACAATCCCTCACCCACATAAAAGCTCCATTTTCAATGTGAGATATTTCACCAAAAAAAATGCAAGATTTTTGTGACTGCTGCAACAATGCCTTCACTAATTTCTTTAAAACATTTATCTTACAATGGTCCTTACCTTAGGTTCATTTATCTGGAAGTGGTGGGCAGCTATAGCTGAAAGCATCAATCCATGACACATTTTAAGCAATTCAACTTTTTTTTGTAATGTCATGACTGTCTCTGCTTTTTGGGAACACTTCTGGCATCACTAGTGGCACTTTATATGGGTTCCATGGTTTTATCTAGGGTTTATGGTATTGCAATAAGCATGATGAAAAATACGCCAGAACCACGAGAGATCACTTTTTATTGTGATTGGAGAGCAGTTTACTGGAGAGGAACTGCTTGCTCACCACCATACAACAGGAGGTGGCTAGAAAGATATTATGGTAGTACCATATATACTGTAGTTAATTTATGCAGCTATGATTTGATAGTGCAGCTTAACATTTGGTTACATTTTTCTCAACTGTGAAAGGTGTCATGTGTAGTCTGTAAGTGGGTGCATAAGGTTTGATAAATTTTAACTTTTATAATAGATGTGTGTATATTTTATGGTAGTAAATGCTAAAATAGACTACCTACGTATACTTTATGTGTTTATGACATAATTTTTTTTTTCATATTTGTAGGCTACATGGTTTGTCTGAGAATTTTTTCTAATAGTAACAAATTTTTAAAATTTGTTCTAATGCATTTATTGAAAAAGAAAATTCATGTATAAGTGGAGCTGTACAGTTGAAGCCTGTGTTGTTCAAGGGTCAACAGTATATAGTGTATATGTATCAGTGTTTATATATATATCAGTATTTATATCAGTGTGTATCTATGTATAATATATACATATAAAATATATATCAGTATATATAGTATAGAATATTATATATAACTATATATATATATAACTATGCACAGTATTATGTATATGTGTGTATGATTGTTCAACACAGCACTTTTAGAGCTGTTTGATAGTGAGTGGAAACAGTTTCCTCTTGCTTCGTTTGTCAGTAGCCATCAATGAATCCACATGTAAGGGAATGAGATGGATTAAGCAGAAAATAAATATAATTTAGGTCTACATGCAGGGTATAAGTACTAGATTCCTGATCCAAACAGGCTATGCCATATGGCCTTAGATAATTTGCTGTCTCTCCCTGAGCCTAAGATATGAATAATCCTGCCTTCTTCCTGTGAAGGATAGTTGTGCATGTGGATATATTTGAAAAGCCTTAGTGTAGACACTGTCATGAGACAATTAACTCAGCAAATTGAGCTATCGATGACAATGATAACGAGATAATAATAACGATGTTACTGCCTTTTTGGAACATTATGTAATGCCTATGTGATTTTTGTTTTAACTGTTTTTCATTTTAGATATTCCAGTTTATTCAATGACTTTGTTGAATCTGAATTTTTTTTGATTGATGGAGATTCATTACTTATCACATGTATCTGTGAGATATCATTTAAGCCTGGGCAGAACCTCCATTTCTTCTATCTGGTTGAACGCTACCTTGTGGATCTTATCAGCAAAGGAGGACAATTTACTGTAGTTTTCTTCAAGGTAACATGTCAGTTGAGTTCTTTTCTGTAATAGGAGAACTAAAACTAAAATTTCCTAAATTATTTTATGAATTTTTCTTATTATGAAGTAGATTATATCTATAAAAGTTCAGAAAATTTAAAGGAAAGAAGAGAAAAAATTACCCACAATCTCAGTATTCAGAAATCACCACATTTAGGATTATGTTTTATTTGAATGAAGAGAACTTTATTGTAAGGACACACAGGATCATGAGAGAGGATGAGAAAGCTCCTCAACAGCGGCCCAGTTGAACTCTGGATTCTAGTTCTCCTGCTCAGAAAACTGCTTCTGTCTTCAAAACTCAGCAGGCAGTTTATATGAGTCCAGAGGAAAATATATCTGAGCCTAGGCAAAGTCATTAAGAATGCTTTGTTGGCTGGGCACAGTGATGCATGTCTGTAATCCCAGCACTTTGGGAGGCTGAGCTGGGAGGATTTCTTGAGCCCAGGAGTTTGACACTGCAGTGAGCCATGATCACACCACTACACTCCAGCCTGGATGACAGAGTGAGACCGAGTCATAATCATAATCAATGGCTGAATGCTTGCCAGCAATGTTTTGAACAAAGAGCTAGGCTTCCAATCTCATGTGTGCAGTCTAGTTGGCTGCCCTAATTTTGGTATACTGAGACAATCTACGTTGCTTTGGGAGAGTCAGAGTAGCCTGGAGCAATCCTCTAGAACACAGTGGTTCACCTCAGCTTCCCGATACAGATGTTTCACATCCACCACTGTCTTTCTGTTCTTTTTCTTTCTGAAATGAGATTGGAGAGGAAAAGAATTAGACAGTGGAAGGGTAAGGATGACAAACTCTGAGTATTAAGTGCCTACTTCAAGGAGACACATGCGTTGAAATCCAAACTGTGATTTTTTGGGCAAATATTTGTGAGATGGTAGTCAAAGTTTAAGGGTCTATTTCCTGACAAGCAGACAGAACACAACTGTTGGATGTGTTGGCTAACTAAATGATTAAATAATTTTGAAATAAAATGTACTTTACCTCCTCCTCCACAGGATGCTGAGTATGCCTATTTCAACTTCCCTGAACTTCTTTCTTTGAGAACTGCTTTAATTCTTCATCTTCAGAATAATACCACTATCGATGTTCAAACAACATTTTCAGGATGCTTATCAGAAGAGTGGGAAAGTTTCCTGGAAGAGGGTTACCCATATTTCCTGATAGTTGCAGATGAAGGCCTGAATGATGCACAAACACACCTTTTCAACTTTTTAATCATTCATTCTTGGGCAAGGAAGGTCAATGTCGTGCTTTCTTCAGGGCAAGAATCTGATGTTCTTCGACTTTATGCATACCTTCTTCCAAGCATGTACAGACACCAGACATTTTTCCAGACGGTAATTCATATCCAAAAGACAATTTCTTCTAGAAATTTACAAAATGTTCTAAGTTACTTGAGTCAGTTTTTTTCCTCCTCCTCTAGGAAATTACCAGAGATTTAACAGATAAGTATAATAATTAATAATATTAAGTAAATAATAACGCAAATGTGGTCATTTATCAAACACTTATTGTTATAAAATTGTGCTTGGTATTTCTCATGAATAATTTTTATTTAACCTTAAAATCAATCTTATAAGGTAGGCATTAGTATTGTCTGTATTTTACAGATGATAAAATAGATACTAGAATAAGTAATCTGTTCACCAAATGCACGAAATGAATAGTAGAACGTGGATTTGAAAAGACACAGTCTGACTCAAGCCCCTCTGTCCTTAACCGCTGTGTAAGATATCGACCTCAAGTTAATGAAGGCCAGAAATGCATGGAATTAGGCAAAACTTATGCCCTTGTTGCTGAGACATATCAAAAAAATGCTGTGAATATTATAGCCTTTAGTAAGAAGACAATGGGGAGGTCAATAAAGAAGGAAAATAACTGAATCTTATTATTAAGTAATCAATGGGAGAATTTTCAAAGTTCTCAGAATTCTAATTCCATGATGTTATTATTCTGATACATTAGTATATTTGACAATTACTGTATTGAAATTTTGGGAGTAAATATGCATACTGACTTATTTATAAATTACTGTATTTATTTATAAAATTATTATAAATAACATGATAGCTATAATATAATGTATGATAATAATTATAATAAATTTATTTATATAATAAATTATAAACAAATATAATATAGTAACCTATCATAAATTAATAAAATTAGTAAATTAAATAACAGTTATTTATAAATTATGAAATTTATTTATAAAATTATAAATACATCTGCAGAAATAAGTTTCTGCTTATTTTTCACTACTGATAGTGAATTCTGAATATGAAGATCATTCTTTAATTCATCAAGATCATTTTTGAGACAACATTTGTCACTCTGAGAATTTTGTCATCCTCCTCATGTATTTGGAAATTCCCACATGGCTGCCATAAAATAAGATAGTTTGTATTGCTGTAGTTAGTACAGTCATGCATCACGTGGACACATTCCAAGAAATGCATCACTAGATGATTCCACTGTTGTGCCAGCATCATCAGTGTACATACAGGGACCTGGATGGTGTAGCCTATGACACCCTGAGGCTATCTGATATAGCCTCCTGTTCTGAGGCTAAACTTGTACAGCATGTTACTCTATTGAATACTGTAGGCAACTGTAACACAATGATAATTATTTGGGTATCTAAGCATATCTAAACATTGAAAAGGTACATTCAAAGATGGTATAAAAGATTAAAAACGATACACTTGTATAGGGTACTTACCGTGAATGGAGCTTGCAGGACCAGCAGTTGCTCTGGGTGAAACAGTTTTTAAAATATAAGTGAAAAGAGTATGTTCTAAAAGAATAATAAAAAATTAGTATAGTACAGTAAATCATAAATCAGTAATAGTCATTTTGATCATGAACAAGTATGATATGCTCTCCATAATTGTATATGCTGTACTTTTAGATGCCTGGCAGGACAGTAGGTTTGTTTATGCCAGCCTCACCATCAACCTTTGAGTAGTGCATTGTGCTGTGGCGTTACGATGGCGATGACGTCACCAGGCAGTAGAAAATTTTCATCTCCATTATAATCATATGGGACCACCAACGTATAAGGGGTCCATGGATGAGGGTAATGTCATTATGTGGCTCATGACTAGTATTAAGTTATTTTCAACTCTGGTTGCCTACTCTGAGCAGGAATAGCCCTGGGATTCATTTTTATATTATACTTCTGTTTATGTAATAACAGAAGTACTGTTATTATCTCATTTTTCTCTGTTAGAGCAATTTCTAAATCTGAGTTTTTTGAGTACCTACACATATCTTGTCTAATCTTTCCTTAAGAATAATTTTTTAAATGAAGGATTTCATTTCTGGTAAAATAATCTATTTGCTAATTTGTTGAATATTCACCTTAAAGAAGTTATGTTATTAGTCAATTTGAGGATTATGTGAAATATGATTAAAAATACAATGCATATTGGAAATGGCTGCTGCTGGGTGATAGGTACCTGTGAGGGGTTTTGTTATCTTTTATTCATGTGTATGTTTGAAATTTGTCAAAATATATTGCATTAAATGGACATGATGATGTTTTGGTGGGTGCTGGAAGTGTTCTAAAATTAGATTGTGATGTTGGTTCCAAAGTCTATAAATTTACTAACAGCCATTGCATTGTAACAAAATGAATGAATCTTATGTTAATTATACTTTTATGAAGCTATTAAAAAACAAAATACACTGTATTCCTAGGCAAAAATTAACTTGCAAAGACACAATAGTGATGCTCATTGGGGTTTAGATGCTCATTTAGGTCAGATGCGTGGGCTCAGGCCTGTAATCCCAGCACTTTGGGAGGCTGAGGACAGGTGGATCACCTGAGGTCAGGAGTTCGAGACCAGACTGGCCAACATGGAGAAACTCCGTCTCTATTAAAAATACATATTAGCTGGGCATGGTGACAGGTGCCTGTAATCCCAGCTAGTTGAGAGGCTTAGGCAAAAGAATCTCTTAAACCCAGGAAGAAGAGGTTGCAATGAGCCGAGACTGCTTCATTTCACTCCAGCCTGGGCAAAAGAACAAAACTTGTCTCAAAACAACAAAAAACAAACAAACAAAAAAACCACCTTACAATTACATTGGCATATATATATATTTTTTACTTAGAACTATATCATAACATAATTATATCTAAAATATCTAATTTTCTATAATTGGAAAATTGTTATCTATTTTATTTATAACAATTTTTCTGATTTTCCTTTGTTTTACAGAATAAACAGAAGATTGAAGTTGCTTATATAACCCTGCTTAACCAATTGGAAAGATATAAGGTTTCAGCATTAGCACCTCATTTTGGAAGTTTAGAATGGAATAATATGATGGAAGAGGTAACAAAATGTTTTAGAAAGCTTTGTATTTGAACTAATTTTTCAGTTATAGAAAGGTTGCAAAAATAGTAGAGTTCTCATAACTTCTCACTCAGCTTCCCCTAATGTTAACATCTTAAATAACCATGGGGCATTTATGAAAACCAGGAAATTAACATTGCGGCAATATTAAACTTTAAACCTTATTCAAATTCCACTAACTTTTCCACTGGCGTCCTTTTGCAATTTCAGGATTCAGTCCAGGATACCATATCCATCTTCGGCTGTCAGTGGACACTGTTGAGTGTCCTCCAGTCTATAATAGTTTCTCAGCCTCTTCTTTTCCTTCTTGACCTTGACATTTTTGAAGACAACCAGTCTTTTATTTTTTAAATAACCTTCAGTTTGGGCTCATTTGATGTTTTTTCATAACTGGAATGAGGTTATTATACATATTTGGCCAGAATGTCACTGAATTAATATTGTGTCCTCAGTCAGTGCTTCCTAACAATGTATCTGAGCATCGATTAGTTGGTGCCTGACAGTTTTCTCTACCATGAAGTTACTATCTGCTCTTCGTAGTTAATAAATCTTGAAGGACATGATTTGTGACTATGCAGATCCTGTTTCTTCTCAAACTTTAGTGGATTAATTTTAGTGTCGGCAGTGGATCTTGTGTGCAGCAATGATTATTGATGTTTTTTCCTAATGGTGATTTTTTATTTCACTCTTTCCTTCTGCATTGATTAGTTGGAATTCCACTGTAAGGGACAGTTGTCCTAGAGCTGCCATTTATTTATTTATGTCAGTATGGACAAATATATTTATTTTATGTTATACATTAAAATCCAACATTATAATTATGTGGAGCTCAAATTATCTCAGGTTTGAACATTAGAAGCCCCTTTAGGTTGGCGCCTCTGTTTTTTTACAAGCCCTCCTCTTTCTGTACTTTATAAAGTTTTGAAATCACAGGATGGTCCAGTCTCATCTTGTATTTTCCCTACCCCACCCCTGAAATTAAATACATCTCCAAAGAAGAAGGCATTTAGAAGTTCAGACCTGAAAACTATCTTGGTGCACTGCTACTGGGATGTCATTGCTACTAGGGCTTTTCAGCAAATGGAACTAGGATTCAAATCCATAATAGTTCATTATACCCCTCCCCTTCCTTTTTTTAAATTTCTTTCTTCAATCGTGAGGAATCCCACTTTCATTATCTACAATATATTCACTTATTTGCTCAGTGCTAATACACACATAAAGTTGTTTTATTTTATTTTTTTACTTTGATTTGTAGAGATTCAGGGAATACACGTGCAGGTTTGTTACATGAATATATCACATAATGTTGAGGCTTGGTTCTCTATATACCCATCACCCAAATGTTGTACTCAGCAGGTAACTTTTCAACCGTCACTCCCCTCTAACCCACCGCCTTTTGGAGCCCCCATGTCTATTATTTCCCTCTGTATAGTAATTTTATAATTGCTAACCATACCCTGTGAGAAACAGAGTCAATGAGATTGTAAGACTCATGTGCAGTTCCTTTTTTAACTGTAGCCATAGAATATGTTAATATACTGTTTCCAGAGTTATTCAGGTTAGTGATTTTCTCGCCCACCTCCTTTGGTGTGGTTACATTATCCTTTATTATTTAATACAGTTGGATTCATTGGTTAGTGTTTATATTTCATCCTGGGTGCCTCCCACCTATTTCCTGTTTGTTTTTAATTATGTTTACTTTGAAAGGTATGTGAAAGGTATAGGAAACATTACCACTATATATATATATGTATATATACGTGTGTGTGTGTATATATATACATATAATGTATATGCATACATTATATGTATATGTATATATACACACATATACATATAATGTATACACACACACACACATACACATTCTGATGTTAAACACATAGCTCTTAGCTTCTTCTTCTTTTTTTTTCCTTTGAGACAGAGTCTTGCTTTGTTGCACAGGCTGGAGTGCAGTGTTGTGATCTTGGCTCACTGCAACCTCTATCTCCTGAGTTCAAGCAATTCTTCTGCCTCAGCCTCCCAAGTAGCTGAGACTACAGGTGCCTGCCACCATGACTGGCTAATTTTTGTATTTTTAGTAGAGATGAGGCTTCACCATGTTGACCAGGCTGGTCTTGAACTACTGACCTCATGATCTGCCTGCCTTGGCCTCCCAAAGTGCTGGGATCACAGGTCTGAGCCACCGTGTCTGACTGTAGCTTCTATTTTCTTGAGTGTTTTTATCATGAATTCATGAATGTTTATTAAAAGTGTGTATATAATTATATGATTTTTCCTCCTTAGTTTTATTAGTATTGTATAAGGTATTAATTATTTTTCCCAGTATTGAAGCAACTCTGTATTCCTGGAATAAATCTAACTTAGTCATGGTGTATTACTTGTTAATATGGTGTTGGATTCTGTTTGATAATATTTTGTTTAGAATTTTTGCATCAGTATGAATGAATGATACTTTTCTGTAATTTGGTTTCTTTGAATTGCCTTTATCTGGTTAGATGTCAGTGTTATATGTGCTTTGTAAAAGATTAGAATGTCTTCTCTTCTTTTTCAATATTGTGAAATAATGCATAGATCATTGGGATTATCTAATCTTTGAAGATTTGATAGAAATCCCCTGTGAAGCCACATGGTCCTGGTGCTTTTTTGTGAGGTCGTTTCTTAATTTTCCATATTACTTCCATGGACATTGGCTTCTTTGGGCTTGTTAACTTGAATGGAGTCAAATTTAGTAATTTATTCTTCAGTGAAAATTATTTCACTTAAGTTTTCAAGTCTATTTGCATAGAACTTTGTGAAGTAGGCTTTTGTGATTTAATTTTTCTTCTGTTTCAATAATTAGTTTCTCTTTTAATTTTATTTTGTATATTTGTGAGTTCTCTTGCTTTTATTTGTGATGAAGTTAACTAGTGGTTTGTCTGTTTTTAAGTTATTTAAAACCAAGAATTTTGATTTATTAATGAGATCTATTGATTTTTGAAATTTATTAATTTGTGCTTTCTTTCATCTTTTACTTTTTTGGCTTTTACTTTGTTGTTTCTTTATAGATTTTTTGGGGGTGCTGGGAAATTTTCATTTTAAAAATTATTTTATTTTTATTGTTAAACATATTTAGTGAAATAAACTTTCCTCTGAATTGCTGCTTTATATATATCCCATAGATTATGCTGTAAATTGTTTTTGTCATTAAAAAAAATTCTGTAATTTCAGTTTGTATTTCCTTTCACCCAAGATCGACATAATATAAATGTTTTTAAGTTTCAGACTAAAGCACATTTGTGATTTTTAAAGTTTCTTTCTGTTGTTTTTTTCCCGCTATCTCTATTGTATTATGAAGATCTGTTTGTAATATTTCTACATTATGGAAGTTACTGATGTTTTCTTTCTTATACTAATGTATATTTAATTTTTGTGTATGTGCTGGGGTCATTTAAGACAAATGAAGATTCCCCATCACCATCATGCAGTTTGATTCATAAGGTCTACTCTGTTGATTACACTGGTTTAAGTCTTTTATCCTTTAACTTATTTTTTGTCCAGGTGTCTCTCTTGTGTATTAAAGTGTGTTACTATAGGTGTGATTCTCTCTATAGTTCCTTTTGTCTTTTGTCATTTTTGTTTCACAAAGTTGGTTGCCGTGGTATATGTTGCATAATTTTTTATAAGGGATAACTTTTCATTATGGATTATGGCTTTTGGAATAAAAGACTGCATTTCTTTTTCATATGTAATGCTTTTGAGTTTGAATGCTGCTTAGCCCAATATCAAGATGCTAACCTCTGCTCTCTTTTAGTTTCCATTTACCTAGCAGAATTATGCCCATTCCTTTATTTTTAGTCTTTCTGAATCACTTTGTTTTAGCTGTGTGTCTTGTATATGGAATGTGGTCCAAATTGAAATTATTTTTGCCTTTAGAGGTGAGTAAAGTCTCACATTTATTGTTATGACTGATATGAAATTGGTCTTGATTCTATAATATGTTACAGCTATTTGTATTCTGGTGTGTTTGTTAAATTTCTTTAATGATGATCTGTGTATTCTTTGTTATTTTATTTAAACAATTTTAAAATTTGGACTGTTTTACACGTTCTGTGATGGTAATTACCTTTGTGTTGTACCTTTTTTATAAAAAGAATAATCTTAATCCTCTGTTTTCTTATTTTACCTTTCACTCTTTGGTTTCTGAGGTTTTAATTTTTTTCAGTACCCTCTAGCACTCATCTATTGCATATAGTGGGTTTTCTTGGATTATTTTAAAAATATTAATTTTATTATTATTATTAAATTATTATTATTACTATTATGTCTTGCTCTGTTGCCCAAGCTGGAGTTCAGTAGTGTGATCTCAGCAACCTTCCCTTCTCCCTGGTTCAAGCAATTCTTCCACCTCAGCCTCCCAAGTAGCTGGAGCTTCAGGCCTGCACCATCACACCTGACTAATTTGTATACTTTTATTAGAAATGAGGTTTTGTCACCTTGCCCAAGCTAGTCTTGAACTCTTGGCCTCAGCCTCCCAAAGTGCTGGGATTACAGGCGTTGAGACACTGTGCCTGGCCCAGTTTTGTTGTTGGTAAGATTTGTGATGATGCAAATATTTTTCTTTCATTTCCACTATTTTTTAAAACTTTTTTTGGTTTTTATTTTTTGTCGTTTGGTTGTTTTCTTACCTTTCTTCATTAAATTTTATTTAGATTATTCTCCTTTGGGCATCTTGTAACTTATTCTTTATTTCTGGATAGCTTTGCATTTTTCTAAGATTATTTCTCTGACTTAATTATTTTATTTATTATCTTTCTTTCCAACTCTGTTTCTGGTTTATCAGTTGCTGAATAAAGATCATTTTTTAAATATTGAATGCTTGTTTGAACATATCCACATTTAGAGTGTAGATTTAGAGATTTCTTCTGCTTTATGGTTGCTGTTATTATTATTACTTTTGGAGGTAATAATGAGATTTTCACTCAATTTGTGTGGAATTTTTTTCCTGCTAATACTTTTTGCAATAGCTCTCTATGTAATTTCCTTTCATTTTAATGATATTGAGGTTTGTTACAAGATATTTTAATTCAATTTAATCCAATCTAATTTAATTAATTTAATGTAATGTTATCTTTTTCTGCTAGGCCAGCAGAGTCCAGGCATGTTATCGGAGTTTTTGTTAGTTTGTTCATTTACTTGTTTTGGTAGTGGGTGAGTAGTTTTGAGTCCTCAAATTATCTGCTTTTCTTCTAACTGGCAGAGTCCACAAATTCTTCTTTGTCTTCTTTTATCCTTTCACCACTTAATTGCCAAAGGATACTTCTTCCTTTTTTAAAAAGCTTCCTTCTTTCCCAAAGCTGTTTTCAGAAAATTCTACGCTTGGCCGGGTGCAGTGGCTCATACCTGTAATCCCAGCACTTTGGGAGGCTGATGCAGGTGGATCACGTGGTCAAGAGATCGAGACCATCTTGGCCAACATGGTGAAACCCCATCTGTACTAAAAATACAAAAATTAGCTGGGTGTGGTGGCGTACGCCTGTAATCCCAGCTACTCAGGAGGCTGAGGCAGGAGAATTGCTTGAACCCAGGAATCAGAGGTAGCAGTGAGCCAAAATCATGCCACTGTGCTCCAGCCTCGGTGACAGATCAAGACTCCATCTCAAAAAAAAAAAATTGTCCTCTTAAGTAGTTCCTATCTTTTAAATAGTTTCCATTCTAATAAGCTAATTAACATATCCATCACCTTGCTTACCTATCATTTTTTATGGTGAGACATTTGAAATTTTTGCAGTTCTTTTGAATATTTAACACATTATTATCGGTTGTAGTCATCCTGCTGTACAATAGATCTCAAAACTTTGTAGCCTTTGATTAGCAACTCTTCATTTTTCCGGTCACCCCCTGAAAAGAAGAGTTTCTCTTCTCTACGATTTCAACTATTAGATTCTACATGGAAGTGAGATGGTTTGGTGTCTCTTTGCCTTGGCTTATTTCACCTAGCATAATGTCCTGCGGGTTCATCCATGTTGTTGAAAATGACAGGATTTCCCTGTTTTAAATGCTCAATAGTATTCCATTGTGTATACATACCTCGTTTTCACTGTCTGTTCATGTGTTGATAAACACTTAGATTGATCTGCGTCTTGGCTATTGTGAACTGTGTGTCAATGAACATGGGAGTGCAGATATCCCTTCAACATACTGTTAAAAGAAAAACTTCAGCCAAATTAAATTTAAAGGAGTTTAATTGAGCAATGAACTATTGCAAATTGGACGGTCCCCAGAATCACAGCAGATTCAGAGAGACTCCAGGGGTGCCTTGTGGTCAGAACAAACTTGCAGACAAAGAAAGTAAAGTGATGTACAGGAATCAGGAGTGAGGTACAGAAGAGCAGGATTGGTTACAACTCTGCATTTGCCTTATTTGAACGCTCAGCAGTGTATGAGTGTTGAGGTATGGCTGCTGGGATTGGCCAAGACTCAGTGATTGTTACAGAAACACACTCCTAAACTAGGTTTTCAGTCTTGTCTACCTGGTAAGTTACATTGCAGTTCATCCACAAGGACTCAAATATAGAATAGTGAAGTCCTTCTCAAGCCATATTTAGTTTGCTTTAGCCATACTAATTTCGGTTCCTTTGGACACATACCCAGACAAGGGATTACTGGGTGATATGGTAGTTCTAATTTTAGTTTTTAGAGGAAGCTTCATACCATTTTCCATAATGGCTGTTCTAATTTAAATTCCTACCAACAATGTATCAGAGTTCTCTTTTCTCTGCTACCTCTCTGACACTGGCATCTTTCATCTTTTTGATAAAAGCCATTCTGACAGATATGAGGTGATATCTCATTGTGGTTTTAATTTGCATTTGCCTAATGATTAGTATAATTAGTAATGCTGAACATATTTCTTATGTACCTATTGGCCATTTGGTTTTTTGTTTGTTTGTATGTTTTTAGTAATGTCTGTCCAGGTCCTTTGTCTATTTTAAAATTGGGATTATTTGTTTTCTTACTATTGAGTTTGAGTTGTTTCTATACTTTAGATCTCAACTCCTTATTAAAGGTATGGTTTGGCTAGGTGTGGTGGCTCATGCCTGTAATCGCAGCACTTTGGGAGGTCTAGGTGGGAGGATCATTTGAGGTCAGGAGTTTGAGACCAGCCTGGCCAACATGGTGAACTGCCATCTCTACTAAAAATACAAAAATTAGCTGGGCGATAGTGGCAGGTGCCTGTAATCCCAGCTACTTGGGAGGCTGAGGCAGGAGAATTGCTTGAGCCTGGAAGACAGAGGTTGTGGTGAGCTGAGATTTGGCCACTGCACTCCAGTCTGGGTGAGAGAGTGAGACCCTGTCTCAGAAATAAAAAAAAAAAAAGAATAAATAAATATGTAGTCTGCAGACTCTGTGGATAGTCTGTGCTTCTTTTGCTGTGAAGGAGATGTTTAGTTTGATGCCATCCCATTTGGCTATTTTTGCTTTTGTTGCCTGTGCTTTTGTGGTGGTATCCAAAACAATCATTGCCCAGACCAATGTTGTGGAGCCTTCTTGCTATGTTTTCTTCTAGTTGTTTTACAGTTTCAGGTCTCATAGTTAAGTCTTTAGTCCATTTTGAGTTGCTTTTTGTATATGGTATGAGGATGTAATTTCATTTTTTCTCTTGGTATACAGTGAGCTCTTTTATTCTATGTACACAGGTTTCCTTTCATCTCAGAAAAGTCTTCATATTTTTTTTTTAACTTTTTAAGTTCAGGAGCACATGTGTAAGTTTTTAAACTTGTGTCATGGGATCTGTTTTACAGATTATTTTGTCACACATGTGTTAAGCCTAGTTGTGCTCACTGATAAGATCACTTATGAATAAAAATATTTTTCTAAATAGATGACACATTCCAATGTTTTTCTTTGACAGGCACATGAGACTATATCTCTGCTTACGCAAATCTGGCCAGAAGGCTCTGACATTCAGCGTGTCTTTTGTGTTACTTCATGCTCATTGTCTTTGAGAATGTACCATCGCTTTTTAGAAAACAGAAATCCCAGGGGATTCCACCAAGATGGCCAAATAGGAACAGCTCCAGAGTGCAGCTCCAAGCGAGAAAGACACACAAGGCACGTGATCTCCACATCTCCAACCGAGGTACATGGTTCATTTCAATGGGACTGGTTAGACAGTGGGTGTAGCCCAAGGAGGGCAAACTGTGGCAGGACAGGGCCCTGCCTTACCCGGGAAGTGCAACTGACCAGAGGATTGGGGACATCCCCCTGCATTGGCACTCTGGTTCAGATACTGCACTTCTCCCATGCCCTCTGCAACCTACAGACCAGGAAATCCCCATCAGGCTGAAAAGCACCACGAGTTACCAACACAGATCTGAGCAGCAGCTCCAGCAGACGCTCAGGGTTGTCAGCACAGATCTGGGTGAACATGTTGACTAGTAACAAGAGCACCTGTAGGATGGAGCTACCCACTCACCAGAAAAAGGGGGAGCTGAAAGCAGGGAGGCAGGTGATATGGCTTGGTAGGTCCCACCCCCAAAAAGACCAGCAAACTTAAGCCCTCTTACTTGAGAGCTTTGCAGCCGGCACATCAGTTTGAGCTCAACCTGGGATGATTGAGCTTGGTGGGGAGAAGAGCATCCCCATTGCTGAGGCGGGTCTAAACCTACCTGTGTAAACAAAAGCCAAAGGAAGCTTACACAGTAGCTGGACTGAGTTCATGACAGCACAGCAGCGTCTCTGCAGGCAGACAAGGGACAGACTGCCTCCTCAAGCAGCTCCCTGACCCCTGTACAACCAAAAAGGCATCTCATACAGGAGAGCTCTGGCTGTCACCTGGCAGGTACCCTTCCAGGGCAAAGCTACCAGAGGAAAGATCAGGCAGCAATACTTGCTGATCTGCAACCCCCATGGGTGATTCCCAGGCAAGCAAGATCTAGAGTAGACCTCCAGCAGTCCTACAGCAGAGGGGCCTGACTATTAGAAGGAAAGCTAAAAAACAAAAAGAAATAGCTTCAACATCAATAAAAAGGACATCCGCTTAGAGAGCCCATCAGAAATCACCAACTTGAAAGATCAAAGGTAGATAAATCCACGAAGATGGGAAGAAACCAGCCCAAAAAGGATGAAATCATCAAAGACCAGAATGCTTCTCCTCCTCCAAGGGATCACAACTCCTCACCACCAAGGGAACAAAACAGGATGGAGAATGAGTTTGACGAATTGACAGAAGAAGGTTTCAGAAGGTGGGTAATAACAAACTTCTCTGAACTAAAGGAACATGTTCTAACCCAATGCAAAGAAACTAAAAACATTGAAAAAAGTTAGACAAAATGTTAACTAGAATAACCAGCTTAGAGAAGAACATAAATGACTTGATGGAGCTGAAATATACAGTATGAGAACTTCACAAGCATATACAAGTCTCAATAGCCAAATTAATCAGTGGATATCAGAGATTGAAGATCAACTCAATGAAATAAAATGAGAAGGCAAGATCAGAGAAAAAAAGAGTGAAAAGAAATGAACAAAGCCTCCAAGATATATGGGATTATGTGAAAAGACCTAATCTATACTTGATTGGTGTATCTGAACATGATGGGAAGAATGAATCCAAGCTGGAAAACACTCTTCAGGATATTATCCAGGAGAACTTCCCCAACTTAGTGAGGCAGATCAACATTCAAATCCAGGAAATGCACAGAACACCACAAAGATATTCCTCAAGAAGAGCAACCCCAAGGCACATAATCATCAGATTCACCAGGATTGAAATGCAGGAAAAATGCTAAGGGCAGACAGAGAGAAAGTTTGGGTCACCCACAAAGGGAAGCCCATTAGACTCTCAGTGGATCTCTCAGCAGAAACCCTACGAGCCAGAAGAGAAAGGGGGCCAATATTCAACATCCTTAAAGAACAGACCTTTAAACCCAGAATCTCATACCCAGCCAAACTAAGCTTCATAAATGAAGGAGAAATAAAATCCTTTATGGACAAGCAATTGCTGAGGGATTTTTGTCACCACCAGACCGCCTTACAAGAGCTTCTGAAGGAAACACTAAACATGGAAAGGAACAACCAGTACCATCCACTGCAAAAATATACCAAATGGTAAAGACCAATGATGTAATGAAGAAACTGCCTCAACGAATGGACAAAACAAACAGCCAGTAACAAAATGGCAGGATCATATTCACACATAACAATATTAGCCTTAAATGTAAATGACCTAAATGCCTCAATCAAAAGACACAGACTGGCAAACTGGATAAAAAGTCAAGACCTATTGGTGTGCTGTATTCAGGAGACCCATCTCACATGCAAAGACACACATAGATTCAAAATAAAGGAGTAGAAGAAAATTTACCAAGAAAACGGAGAGCAAAAAAAAAACAAAAAAAAAAAAGCAGGGGTTGCAATTTTAGTCTCTGATAAAATAGACTTTAAACCATTGAAGATCAAAAGAGACAAAGAAGGACATTACATAATGGTAAAAGGGTCAATCCATCAAGAAGAGCTAACTATCCTAAATATATATGCACCCAATACAGGACCACCCAGATACATAAAGCAAGTTCTTAATGACCTGCAAAGAGACTTAGACTCCTGCACAATAATAGCGAGAGACTTTAACACTCCACTGTCAACATTAGACACATCAATGAGACAGAAAATCAGCAAGCATATCCAGGACTTGAATGCAGAACTGGAACAAGTAGACCTAATAGACATCTACAGAACTCTCCACCCCAAAGCCACAGAATATACATTCTTCTCAGCACCACATCGCACTTACTCTAAAATTGACCACATAATTGTAAGTAAATCACTCCTCAACAAATGCAAAAGAATGGAAATCATAACAAACAGTTTTTCAGACAAAAGTGCAATCAAATTAGAACTCAGGATTAAGAAACTAACCCTAAACCACTCAACTACATGGAAACTGAACAACTTGCTCCTGAGTGACTACTGGATAAACAGTGAAATGAAGGCAGAAATAAAGATGTTCTTTGAAACCAATGAGAACAAAAACACAACATACCAGAATCTCTGGAACATATTTAAAGCAGTGTCTAAAGGGAAATTTGTAGCAATAAATGCCCAGATGAGTAGCGAGGAAAGATCTAAAATTGACACTCTATTGTCCAAATAGAAAGAGCTAGAGGAACAAAATCAAAAAAGTTAAAAGCTAGCAGAAGACAAGAAATAAGATTGGAGCAGAACTGAAAGAGATAGAGACACAAAAAACCCTTCAAAAATCAATAAATTAATGAGCTGGTTTTTTGAAATGATCACGAACATAGACTGCAAAAGAGAGAATAATTGAATAGATGCAATAAAAAATGATAAAGAGGATATCACCATCAATTCAACAGAAATGCAAACTGCCATTAGAGATTACTACAAACAACTCTTGCACATAAACCAGTAAACCTGGAAGAAATGGATAAATTCCTGGACACTTACACCCTCCCAAGACTAAACCAGGAAGAAGTTGAATCCCTGAATAGACCAATAACAAGGGCTGAAGTTGAGGCAGCAATTAATAGCCTGCCAACCAAAAAAAGTCCAGGTCCAGACGGGTTTACAGCCAAATGCTACCAGACATACAAAAAGGAGCTGGTAACATTCCTTCTGAAACTCTTCCAAACAATACAAAAAGAGAGAATCCTCCCTAACTCATTTTATGAAACCAACATCATCCTGATACTGGAACCTGGCAGAGACACAACTAAAAATGAAAACTTCAGACCAATATCCATAATGAACATTGACACAAAAGTCTTCAACAAAATACTGGCAAACTGAATGCAGCAGTACATCAAAAACTTATCCATCACGATCAAGTAGGCTTCATCCTCTGGATGCAAGCCTGGTTCAACATATGCAGATCTATAAACGTAATCCATCACATAAAACAGAACCAAAGACAAAAATCACATGATTATCTCAATAGATGCAGGGAAGGCCTTCAACAAAATTCAATAGCCCTTTATGCTAAAAACTCTCAATAAACTAGGTTTTGATGGAATGCACTTCAAAATAATGAAAGCTATTTGTGACAAACCCACAGCCAATATCATACTGAATGGGCAAAAACTGCAACCATTCCCTTTGAAAACTGGCACTAGACAAGGATGCCCTCTCTCATCATTCCTATTCAATATAGTATTGGAAGTTCTAGCCAGAGCAATCAAGCAAGAAAAAGAAATAAAGGGTATTCAGTTAGGAAAAGAGGAAGTCAAATTGTCTCTATTTGCAGATGACATGATTGTATATTTAGAAGACCCCACTGTCTCAGCCCAAAATCTCCTGAAACTGATAAGCAACTTCAGCAAAGTCTCAGGGTACAAAATCAATGTGCAGAAATCACAAGCATTCCTATAAACCAAAAACAGACAAACAGAGAGCCAAATTATGAGTGAACTCCCACTCACAGTTGCTACAAAGAGAATAAAACACCTAGGAATACAACTAACAAAGGATGTGAAGGACCCCTTCAAGGAAAACTACACACCACTGTTCGAAGAAATAAGAGAGGACAAAAACAGATGGAAAAACATTCCATGCTCCTGGTTATGAAGAATCAATGTTGTGAAGATGGCTATACTGCCCAAAGTAATTTATAGATTCAGTGCTATCCCCATCAAGCTACCATTGACCTTCTTCACAGAACTGGAAAAAAACACCTTAATCTTCATATAGAACCAAAAGAGAGCCTGCATAGCCAAGATAATCCTAAGCAAAAAGAACAAAGCTGGAGGCATCACACTACCTGACTTCAAACTATACACACAAGGCTACAGTAATCAAAACAGCATGGTACTGGTACCAAACAGAGATATAGACCAATGGAACAGAATAGAGGCCTCAGAAGTAATGCCACACATCCACAACCATCTGATCTTTGACAAACCTGACAAAGACAAGCAATGGGGTAAGGGTTCCCTGTTTAATAAATGGCGTTGGGAGAACTGGCTAGCCATGTGCATAAAGCTGAAACTGGATCCCTTCCTTACACCTTACACTAAAATTAACTTCAGATGGATTAAAGATTTAAACATAAGACCTAACCCCATAAAAACCCTGGAAGAAAGACTAAGCAAAACCATTCAGGGCATAGGCATAGGCAAGGACTTCATGATTAAAACACTGAAGGCAATGGCAACAAAAAAGCCAAAATAGACATATGGGATCTAACTAAACTTAAGAGTTCCTGCACAGCAAAAGAAAAAATCATCAGAGTGAACTGGCAACCAACAGAATGGAAAAAAATTTTTGCAATCTACCCATCTGACAAAGGGCTAATATCCAGAATCTACAAAGAACTAAAACAGATTTACAAGAAAAAAACAAACAACTCCATCCAAAAGTGGGTGAAAGATATGAACAGACACTTTTCAAAAGAGAACATTTATGAGGCCAACAAACATACGAAAAAATGCTCATCAGCACTGGTCATTAGAGTAATGCAAATCAAAACCACATTGAGATACCATCTCATGCCAGTTAGAATGGCATCATTA
>CAUYLG010061289.1:0-69540 GCA_963573385.1 Cacajao melanocephalus
AGCTTCTGCACAGCAAAAGAAACAATCGTTAGAGTTAACCAGCAACCAACAGAATGGGAAAAAATTTTTGCAAGCTACCCATCTGACAAAGAGCTAATATCCAGAATCTACAAAGAACTTAAACAAATATACGAGAATAAAAACAACCCCATCAAAAAGTGAGCAAAGGATATAAACAGACACTTTCAAAAGAAGACTTTATGTGGCCAACAAACATATGAAAAAACACTCATCATCACTGGTCATTAGAGAAATGCCATATTGAGATACCATCTCACACCAGTTAGAATGGTGATCATTTAAAAACCTGGAGACAACAGATGCTGAAGAGGATGTGGAGTAATAGGAACGCTTTTACACTGTTGGTGGGAGTAAAAGTTGGTTCAACCATTGTGGAAGAAAGTGTGGCAATTCCTCAAGGATCTAGAACTAGAAATACCATTTGACCCAGCAATCCCATTACTGGCTATTTACCCAAAGGATTGTAAATTGTTCTGTTATAAAGACACGTGCACATGTATGTTCATCGAGGTTCTGTTTACAATAGCAAGGTCTTGGAACCAACCCAAATGCCCATCAATGATAGACTGGGTAAAGTAAATGTGGCACATACACATCATGGAATACTATGCAGCCATAAAAAGGGATGAGTTCATTTCCTTTTCAGGGACGTGGATGAATCTGGAAACCATCATTCTCAGCAAACTGATACAAGAACAGAAAACCAAACACCACATGTTGTCACTCATAAGTGGATGTTGAACAATGAGAACACATGGACCCAGGGTGGGGGACATCACACATTGAGGTCTTCTGGGGTGTGGGGAGCTAGAGGAAAGACAGCAGGTGGTTGGGGGGATTGGGGAGAGGTAACATTAGGAGAAATACCTAATGTAGATGATGGGGGGATAGATGCAGCAAACCACCGTGGCATGTGTATACCTATGTAACAATCCTGCACAGTCTACACATGTACCTTAGAACTTAAAATATAATTTTAGAAAAAGAAACTGTTTTACAAATACTCTTTAGCAAGCCTCTCTAAAAAAAACTGATGTACTTAACTATGTAAGACTGGAAATTTATACTTGGTGAAGTGATACGTAAAAAATGTATGTGTGAGGGTTTATATATGTACAAAAATGTTGTGAGGGTTTATATACACATACACAAAACATTTTATCTATCTATCTATATATATATATATATACACACAACACAAACTACATATTGTTGTAAATATATCTATAACTATATAACTACATATATATTTATATTCATTTGTGTATATATATACACATATATATTTGTGTATAAATATACATATATATTTATATTGGATACAGGGAAAAGGCCATTTATTCCAGATTTACCTTCTGAATTTTAAATAAAGTTAATTTGCATTACCTGAAGTATAACTTAACCTTTGCAAGTATCTAACACTGTAGTCTCCAAATGATGGACTCACAGAAAACCTGAACAATATTCTTCATTCACTTGACTTACTCTGTGTGGGTACACACATATGTGTTAACATAAGCATGTACACAGTAATGTTTTTCTAAGTATACTAGGTATAATAACTTTGATTAAATAGAATTAAATACTGAGACAAATACTGTGAAGAAATTTAGAAATACTCCACATTAAAATATCAATGGCAAAAAACAAATGAAAATCACTGTATTTCCAAACATGTGGTCAAATAAAATAATGTTATATAAACAGGCTTTTATACATTGACCACCATATTGAGAAGAAATACAAGAAAAACTACTACTCTAATACATTTTTCTCAATCATGGCACATTTTTTGACATCCCGTCTCTTCTCAAGAGGCTGAATAAAGGACAAAAAAGCATATGGCCGGAAAAGTGATTTTTTAAGCCTTTCTTCAGTTATGTGGCAAAAAAAAAGTGCAAATATTTGACTTTCGCATCTCCAGAATTTTCTCCAAGTTGACTTAGGAATAAAAAGAAGAATGAATTTAAAATTATTGCAATTTATTTTTCTATCTTTTAAAATAAATACAACTGAAAAATGAGTGTACTTCTCTGCTTTATGTAGCTGTTCCTTTTAGAAAAACAAAAATTCTAAAAACCTGCATTTCCACATGCTATCACAGTGAATTTTCTTTCAATCATTATCAAGCAAAGGGAAACTCTTGGCAATAATTCTGTCTTTTGGTTGTTTGTACTGTCACTGTGATGGCAGCTGAACTTAATACCTCATTTGTTTTCACGGAAATTATGACTTTTGTGCAACAAACTGGCTCAAACTCTGCTTCCCTGCTGTATTAATGTGTTTCTGTTCATACAAAATCCCCATTAATGTGGTTGCTTTGAACATTTCAAGTGTCAGATTTTAGATGCTTATAAATTGATTGCAAATCAAAACATTACATCATGTTGAGCAGGATACAGATAAAAAGAATAGAAACCTAGTTTTAAAATAGTCTATTGTGATATCAGATACATGGCACTGATTTTTATATACCAAAGCAGGACATCACTGCAATAGTAGAAAATGACACTACCAGGACAAGAAGAGGCTTTTTATTTATATCAGAGAAGGAATATGTTACTCTAGATGTCACAAATTATACAACATTGTCATTAACCATTAAGACACAGTGACCAATCTGAGCTAATGAGCTGAGAAAGAAGATATATCTTTTTGACTACTTTTATGGAATTTAAATATTTCTTTGGTTAAGAAATAAGTGCCCGAAGAAGGCAAAGAATATTGCTTGAAATGTACAGGTGCAAATACAAGAAGTATCTTAATAATCAGCCCAAAACGCAGGAATGGGTGCCTCCATAAGAATTCCTTTTCTGTTTGTTCTTGTAAGTCTGGCATAGGCAATCTATGTAAGAGTTTCACAAGTTTAATTGGTGTATTTTATAATTAGTACTTTCTTTAATGACACTAAAATTCTACAAATTGTAAATTTTTAGCAAAAGGGAGTAATGGTGGAGACTGTGCCTTGGGAATATCTGGCCACATAAATGAAAGAAGCTTGGTTCCATAAGCAATGTGGATATTGGGCCCATCCAGAAAACCCAAAATAAATTGACATTTGTGACTTCATAGTAACAGTGACATGAACAGATTTTCTAGACCCATTAAAAAAACCTTATTGGTAAAAGAGAAAGAATTGGATAAATGTATGAAAAAATAAAGTGTGTTTGTGTGTGTCTGTGTGTGTGTGTGTGTCTGTGTGTAAGAAAGAGACAGAGAAAATCAATAATATCAGCATCATCACAACAACATTTACAGCCACATTTCTCTTTTTATATTGGGAATATTTTGAGGAGACCAACCTTATAATACTACCCTTGCAGTCTAAAACAAGAGTGCTTTTAGAACAACTTTCTTTCTCTATCTTCACCTTGGATTTAATCCTTGATGAAAGACTATTTTCCCTATCAGCTTGAAAGCTTAAAGAAACAAATTAAACTATGTGTCTTGAGACAGTGGTCCTATTTTCTTAAATTATTCTTCTTTTATCTGTCACAGTTCACACAATCAGATATCACAAACTGGCAGGCAAATGACTGAGTTCAGGCCCTACAAGTCCTTGACTGCCAGTAAATTTACTAAAATAAAGCATTCTAATCATGCATTTTTTAAATTTATTAAGATGATACTTCTTAGAGTTATACAAAGTACATAGTATAAGAAAATTAGCAGATATAGCATAAGTTAAAGCAGATTTACATTGAAATAAATATAATTTACATATAATTTGATGGTTGCCTGCAAAGTATATGTCACCCAATTCCTCAGTTTTCCTAAAAAAAAATGTATAATTATCATTGTAGCTCATATTTTCATACAAATTAAAATTTAAAAGCAAAACAAAATGCTCTGCAGAGTCCATAAAACTCAATTAACATTAGTAATCATGATAAAGTAATAATTAGTGTTTATTAAGTGTCATTTGTTGTTTTCAGTGCTTTACTTAAAATGATTATATTCTATTTAAGACTGTATAAGGCTAATGCTATTATAGCTACAAAATGAAAATGTGAAATATAAAGATTCATTAAGTTATTGTTGATCATGACACAGCTAATACACTTTAGAACTAGAAGGAATCATGGAGAATGGGGTATCCATCCCCTCAAGCATTTAGCACTGTATTCCAACTGTTTTGTCACATGCCTCTTCACTGTAGTGCTTATTTCTCTACTACATTCTTTTCCTCTGGAAGTAAAAAAAGTTGCAAAAATGTTAAAGGTTGTCACTTACAATAAATGATAATCCCTATTTACAAAACTTAAATTTTACTGAGAAAGATTAAACAACATACAATATAAATCAGATGTTAGAATGGATTTGACAATTAAGATTTAGACACTATGTAATTATTTGTTAACATTTTGAAATATTGCAATAAAGCTCTAGGTTCTGCTCCATAATTTATCCATAGATGGAAATGAAAAATTATACAGAGGAGTTTAAAAGTACAGTGAGGTTTAATACAGCTGCAGTGACCACAGGCTTAGATCACAAAATCCAATTCTCTTTGACTATGTGGACAGCCTTCTCAAGAACAGTGAGTACAAACAGTTCTAAACTGTTTGTTTACATCTAAATCTCTAATGCCCAGACATTCATGTACGTCCACATGTTATTCAAGAAAACATGACCTCACAAAACAAACTAAATTGGGCAGAAATGATCCATCTTAGTGAATATGGATATGTAAGCTTTCAGACGGATTATTCAAAATAGTATCTTGAGGAAGCTTCCCAAACTTTAAAATAACACAGAGAAAGAATTCAGAATTCTGTCAGAGAAATTTAACAAAGATATTGAAATAATAAAAATTAAGCAAAAATTCTGGGGCTGAAATTCAATTAACAAAATGAAAAATATATCAGAATCTCTCCATAGCAGAATTTATCAAGCATGCAAAAGATGTAGTGAGCATGAAGACAGGTGATATGAACATACACTGTTAGAGGAGAAAAAATAAAAAAGAATGAATCATGACTACAATATTTAGAAAACAGACTTAAAATGGAAAACTTCGGAGTTACTGGCCTTAAAGAGGATGTAAAGAAATCACAGTATAAAGTGTATTCAAAAATAAATAACATAGAACTTTTCAAATCTAGTGAAAGATATGAGTATCCAGGTACAAGAAAGTCATAGAGCATACAACCCCAATAAGACTACGTCAAGGCATATAATAATCAAACTCTCAAAATTAAAATATTTTAAAACAAAGGATCCTAAAATAAACAAGAGAAAAGGAGCAAATAACTTACAATGGAGCTCCAGCATGTTTGGCAGCAGACTTCTGAGCAGAAACCTTGCAAGTCAAGAGAAAGCAGGATGACATATTCAAAGTGCTACAGGAAATAATTTTTTAAAACCTTCCAATTTTGAAACTATAATATTACGTTTTTAAAATTATCCTTCAAACATAAAGAAATAAATACATTCCTAAAGAAACCTGAGAGATTTTGTCAACATCAGAGTTGTTTTACAGGAAATGCTAAAGGGAATATGAAACTAGACCCCTATCTCTTGCTGTATAGAGAAATCAAATCAAAATGAATTCGAAATTTCATTCTAAAACTATGAAACTATTAGAAGAAAATATTGGGGAAATACTTTGAGACATTTTACTGGGAAAGATTTCTTGAGTAAGACCTCAAAAGCATAGGCAACCAAATCAATAATGAACAAATGGAATCACATCAAGCTAAAAAGTTTCTGGACAGCAAAGAAAACAATAAGCTAAGTTACAACCATAGAATGGGAGAAAATATTCGCAAACTAACCTTCTAAGGGATTAATAACCAGAATATGTAAGGAGCTCAAATACTAAATAGAAAAAAACCCACAAATAACCAGATTAAAAAATGGACAAAAGAAATGAATAGACATTTTACAAAAGAAAACATACAAATGGACAACAGTTACATGCATATACGTTCAATGTAACTAATCGTCAGAATAATGCAAATCAAAACTACAATGAGGTAACATCTCCTCCTAGTTAAAATGTGTTTTATCCAAAAGGTGGCGATAATGAATGCTGGTGAGGATATGGAGAAAGAGAAACCCATGTATACTGTTTGTGGGAATGTGTATTAGTACAGTTACTATAGAGAACAGTAGGGAAGTTTCTCAAAAACTAAAAATAGAACTACCATATGTTCCAGGAATCTCACTGCAGGATTTATATCCACAAAAAAAGAAATCTGCATACCCATATTTATTGCAGCACTATTCAAAACAGCCAAGATGTGGAAGCAATGTGCCCATCAATGGATGAATTGATAAAGAAAATGTGGTTCCTATACACAATGGAGTGTTTTTATTTATTAAGTAACAGTTCTTAACATACATTTCTACTATATGGCAAACATTCAAACATTTATATGTAGTATGTCTATTTGGCTTAATGTAATTTAATGCAGTCATTGTCCTTCTCCTGTAGAAGAGAATAAAACATCATAGTTATCATTTTCTTCTCAGAGTTGAGAGATTCACAAACAGGTGGAACTTTGAACTTGACCATGCTGAAATCAAGAGCTGTCTACATACTTATTCAACTGTAAAAGAGGGAAATTTTGTGATTTGCAACAATATAAATGGAAGTGGAGGACATTACGTTAAATGAAATAAGCCAGGCACAGAAAAACAAATATCACACGTAGAAGAAGTTGAACACATGAAGACAGAGCATAGAATGATGGTTACCAGAGACTGAGAAGGGAGGTGCAGAAAAAGAGACAAAGGTGGGATAGTTAATGGGTACAAAAATATAGTTAGATAGAATAAATAATGACTTGTATTTGGAATCACAACAGGGTGACTATAGTTATCAATAATTTATTATATGTTTCAAAATAACCAGAAGAGTGGAATTGGAATGTTCCTAACAAAAAGACATGATTAAGATTTGATGGGGTGGGTATTTCAATTATGCTGTTTTGATTATTACACATTGTACGCTTATATCAAAGTATTACATTTCTCATAAACATGTACAACTGTTATATATAAATAATTAAAAATAAAATTTAAGAAGTATGGCAATGGGAAAGAATAAAAAGTTTATTTCTTGTAACCTAAAAATTATATTGATAAACCATTTCTATATGCATTATACATTTACTCCTGAAAACAACCTGTATTATGAGAAGACTTAGATTTAAAAGTGTATCATGTTGACGTCCATACAGGCTTTAAGTTATTAAGTCACAAATTGAGCTACATATCTATTCCAATATTCTAAGTGATAAAATTGAGACCTTAAATTAAGTAATCCTGGGGAGTCCAAAGGTAAGGCAACATCTCAAAAAAATGGGAGAAAGACTCTTTGGCCTGTGTTATCTGAATATATGAGATGATCCATACTACTACTCACAACAATCTTAGATACCCTAATTGCACCTAAGATCTGGAAAATAACTAATTTGAAACTGCTACAGATTTGGTTCCTAGCAACTATGGAAGAGTTATTTGAAAACAAATGCACAGTTAAGGTATGTCCACAGATTCTGGGCTTAAGACTATAGAGAGATGTCTATGTTATTTGTAGGTAATAATTTGGACATAGTGTGAACATAGGCATATTTTTCCAACTTGTGTAAACTCTTAAAGAATAGCATATTTAAGGAAATTATAATAAGTAATTTTCTTAAAACTGGAAGAAACTTAGATATTAATCTATCTTATCAACTCTCATTTAAGAAGAACAAAGCTTTGAAATGATAAACACCTTGCTCATGGTTGCAGTGAATTAATAGAAGGGTCAGGACTAAAAACAAGCTACTTACTTTCCTTGTCTACTGTGCCTTTTACAAATTTGGTCATCCATAGTACTCTGTCTTACAAAATTGCCTGAAAGTTTATTGTGTTTTCCTCTGGACTATTATGCAGGGCTGAGTCAGAATATGTAGAATTCAATGTCTCTGTAGTTGCCACCTTAATAATGGGCAGAAGTTACTCTGTAGATTTGATGTAAATCTAAAATCAGCATCTGTAGAAATGAATCTGTTCTAACACAGAAGATTGAGAAACAACAGTGACTGGGTAAAATGGAGTTTGGACATATTTTTCACTGCTCATCTGCTAGGTTTCCTACGGAAACAATATTTAAGAGAGCTTTTAATTTTTTAGTTGCCAGAAAAATTAGTGCATGAGAACTATGGTGTAAGTTTATGTATGTTATCTTGTAATTGAAATCCTGTTAAGTCACCTTAATTTATTGTTGAGTAATAGTTCTTTTCAATGTACAATTCCACTCTGGCAAAATATTTGAACATTTATATGTAATATGTCTATTTGGCTTTATTTAATGTAGTCATTGTCATTGTCCTGCAGAAGAAAGGAAAACGTCAAAAAATTATCATTTCCTGCTCAGAGTTGAGATATTAGCAGACAGGTTGAAATTTGCCCTTGAGCTTGCTGAAATCAAGAGCTGTCTATAAAAGACAGAACAGCCAATATAGAAATTTGTCTCTTTTTTGAACCAAAAATTTAACTTTAACGTTTCTTTTTGGTCCCTTTTTATCATTTCTCCTTTTTCTTTTTCTATCATATTTGTATACACTATGATATCCCCAAATCTATAAATACTCTGAAAAACTATTATGGGAGTGTGTTTTTTACATGTATCAACAACAAAACATACCATTTATCTCATTATTCTTTAATATCACCTTTTTCTATTATTATCATCACTGATAAAAGGCATCCAAGTTCACTAACCAGGAAGGGAAGCCTTTGTTTGTGAAATAAAATATTTTTCTTACAAGTAAAATTATCTCTGAATACATCACTGCTTCCTAGGAAACCACAGTAGTTATCTAGATGGTAAATACAACTGTGGGGCTGGAATGGACAGTGCTGTCATTAGATAAGTGGTATCCCATTAAATAAGTATAATAATTTTTTGAATACTTGAATTAGCACAGTTAATCTAAAGCCACTGATACTAAAATTTCAGGGAAATCAAATTGTTAATTGACTGCTAATATTCTCTATGTAAACCTCTATGAGGAGAAAAGATAATCCATTATTTAAGACATCTCTAAAATATTATTTACTTGGCAAACTAATAAATACATTTTTTAAGCCATATAAATATCTCTACTTTAATAATTCAGTTTAAAATTCACTGTGATCAAGTAGGCTTCATTCCTGGGATGTAAGGTGTGTTTAACATTTGTAAACCAATAAATGTGATTCATCACATAAACAGAATAAAATACAAAAACCTTATGATCATCTCAATAGATGCAGAAAAAGTTTTAATAAAGTCCAACATCCCTTCATGATAAAAAACTCAACCAACTAGGCCTCGAAGGAACATAACTCCATGGAACAAATCTGCATATTTACCGCCTGAATGAAAAATAAAAGTTAAGTAGCATAAAAAAGAACTCTAAGCTACTTTTGTGAGAATATCAATTCACTACCCAGAAAAATATCTCATGATGTAACCACCTGAGGGGTTCTTTCTGTCTGCTGCATAAAGAACACAGCATTGTAGTAAAGAAAGAGTTTAATAGATGACAGGAGGCTGGTACATGTTTGTACTCAAATCACCACCTCCAAAGCTGATAGGTTAGGAGGTTTTCAAAGGCAGTTTAGGGGAAGAGGTGAGGGTAGCCAGGTAACAGGTGCTTGCTGATGACTGATTTGGATAGAGATGAAATCATAGGGAGTCAAGTCTGTTCTTTCTGTGTTTATGGATTAGAACACTCAAATATTGTTTAGATGGCAAAACTCCCCAAATTGTTCCACAGATTCGAAATAATTCCTATTAAAATCTCAGCTGGGTTCTGGCCCAAATTGACAAGGTGATCTTAACATTCTTATTGAAAGACAAGGGACCTAGAACAGGCCAAACACTCTTAAAAAGAAAAAAATTGAATTTAGACATTTCACACTTCCTGATTTCAAAAGTTATAAGAAAAGCAACAGTAATTAACTCAAGACAGTGATAGTAGTATATGGATAGACATGTAGATCAATGGAATAGAATTGTTAATATCAAAATAATCCTATACATTTATCTTAACTTTTGACAATAGTGTCAAGACAATTCAACTAAAAATAGTCTTTTCAACAAATGGTGTTGGGAAATTGCAGCTATCTCTATGTATAGGTAGATATATTTGGGACCCTACCTCATATAAATATATATTAAAAAAAAACACTACCTCACACCTTATACAAAATTTAACCCAAATTGTATCAAAACTTATCGTGGGTGTAAATCTTCCTGACCCTGAATTTGACAAGGTATCTTGGTTATGACACCTAAGTCACAAGCAACCAAATGAATATAAAGTTATACTTTATTCAAAACTAAGTGTTTTTTTGCTTCAAAGGACACTCACTTCAAAGGACCAACAAACTAAAAAGACTTTCTGCAGAATGGAAGGATGTTTTCAGATTATATATTTAAGGATCTTTATCTAGAATACATAAAAAGATTCAATTCAACAATTAAAGGACAAAATATTCCATAATATAGTAGGCCAAGGTTTTGAATAGACGTTCTGCACAGAATATATGCCCCATAAGGGCATTAAAAAAATCAACATTATTAGTAATCAGAGAGATGAACATTAAAACCACAATGAGATTATACTTTACACTAACTAGGATGACTACAATTAAAAAAATACCAAAAAATAACAAGTGTAGGGTAGAATGGGGAGTAATTAGTACCCTGAAACATGGCTCTACGGAATGTAAAATGGTGCAGTCACTTTGGAAAACAGTCTCAAAGTTCCTCAAGTGATTAAATACAGTTATTACATGATCCATTGATTCTACTCTTAGGTGTATAACCCGATAGCTAAAAATATATTTTCAACACAAAAATTTATACGTAAATGTTAGAATTATTAACAAACAGCCAACAATTGGAAACAATTCAAATGTCCATAAGCTGATGAATAAAGAAATTGTGGTATATCCAGGAAGCGTAATTTTATTCAGACATAAAAGTATTGGAACTTTTAACATGTTACAAATGGGATAAACCTAGAAATCATTATGCTAAGTTAACTAAGCCAGGAACATAAGTTGACATTGTATAGTTGATTTATATGAAATGTCTAGAATAGACAAATTCATAGAGCGAAAGTAACTTAGAGTTTGCCAAGTGGTTAGGGGTAGGGGAGATGGAGAGTGGCTGCTAATAGGAGTGGGGTTTATTTTGAGAGTAATGAGAAGGTTCTAGAAGAAAATAGTGATGGTTATACAACTTTGTGAATATAATAAACACAAATGAATTATATACTTTAAAAGGCTAAATTTAACTTCATGTGAGTTATGTATCAATTTAAAAACATTATCATTTGCAATCAATTCAAAGAAAATAAAATTCTTATTTCTAAACAATATGCCAAAATCTGTACGTTGAGTGACATAATGCTGATTTTAATAACATTTAAGAAGTTCTAAATAAATGGAGATATATCAAAATTATGCTTTGGAAGACTCAACATAATATCAACATTGATTCATCTCAGTTTGATTTATAAATTTAATAACATTTCTACCAAATACTAATGTAATATGGGGGATCAGGAGTTCAGGGTGCCCTCAGTTCCCCTGAGAGGGCATTTCTCCAGGTTCTTGGTCTCCTGCCCTCTCAAGAATGAGAAAGGGGACCATGGCACAGTGCGCAGCAAATGCTGGACTCAAAAGTATTTGTAGAAAGTGATTAATTTAAAGAGAGAGAGAGAAAGGAGATGGTGAGAGAAAGAAACAGCTAATTCTCACACTGAGTGAGAGAATCCAGAAAGATGGAATCCAGGAGATGAAAGCAGTTTCCATGAGAGTGTTAGGGAATAGAGAGAGATGGCATTTAGGAGGAGAAGAGAGGCTTCCATGACAGAGTGTGGAAGGGGACTCCAGAGGGGAAATCCAGGAGAGAGAAAGACGGCTTCCATGAAGGGAGTGTTCATGGAAGGGGACCTAACATGGAGTCCAAAGGGGTGTGGAAGAAGGGGACTTTTAACCTGGGAGGAACACCCACCTTCTCTAAGATCCCTGGCCAATGAAAGGAGTTCCTTAAAAACTTCCGCTGGAGTGATAGACTTTTAGTTTCTTCCCGAGCCCCAGAAATGCAAACATAAACCATTAAATCTCCTGGATGGAGAGATGGGAGCGGGCCATGGTGCTGGGAAATTCTTGCCCTTAAAACTACGCCTCCTTGTGGACCCGGAAAGAGAACACATTCCCTCACTAACACAGTGTTTGATAGAAAAGGGCTAAATTTTACATGAAAGTGAATAGCTAAAATGTATTAATAAATTACATGGAATAATTTTCCCCAATATGGTTGGCCCTTCATATCCACAGATTTAGAATCCACGATTCAACAAGCCACAAACCAAAAATATTTAGAAAATAAAAATCAGCAATACAGCAAAAAAAAAAAAAAATTAAAAAAGGTATAACAGATATTTACATTGTATTAGATATTATAAGTAATGTAGAAATGACTTACTCTTTTAGTTTTATTTTTTTTAAGTTCCAGGATACATGTGCAGAATGTGTAGATTTTGTCACATAGGTATACGTTGATAGGTACCATGGTGGTTTGCTGCACCTATCAACCCATCACCTCAATTTTAAGTCCTTCATTCATTAGCCATTTTTCCTGATGCTCTCCCTCCCCTTACCCAACCCTGATAGGCCCCAAGGTGTCTTGTTCCCCTCCCTGTGTCCATGTGTTCTCTTTGTTCAACTTCGACTTATAAGTGAGAACACACGGTGTTTGGTTCTCTGTTCCTGTGTCAAGTTTGCTGAGAATGGTGGCTTCCAGCTTCATTCGTGTCCCTGCAAAGAACATGATCGCCTCCTTTTGTGGCTACATAGTATTCCATGGTGTGTATACATGTACCACATTTTCTTTATCCAGTCTACAACTGATGGGCATTTGAGTTGGTTCCAAGTCTTTGCTATTGTTAATAGTGCTGCAATAAACATACGTGTGCATGTATTGTTATAATAGAATAATTTATATTACTTTGGGTATGTACTCAATAATGGAATTGCTGGGTCAAATGGTATTTCTGGTTCTTTATCCTTGAATTGCCACACTGTCTTCCATAATGTTTGAACTAATGTACATTCCAACCAACAATGTAAAAGCATTCCTATTTCTCCACAGCCTTGGCAGCATCTGTAGTTTTTTGACTTTTTAACAATCATCATACTGACTGGTGTGAGGTGGTATCTCATTGTGGTTTTGATGTGCATTTCTCTAATGATCAGTGAAGTTGACCTTTTTTTCATGTTTATTGGCCATATAAATGTCTTCTTTTGAGAAGTGTCTTTTCATATTATTTGGCCACTTTTTGATGGGTTGCTTTGTTTCCTGTAAATTTGTTTCAATTATTTGTAAATTCTGGATATTAAACCTTTTGTCACATGGGTTGATTGCAAAAACTTTCTCCCATTCTGTAGGTTGCCTGTTTGCTCTGATGATAGTTTCTTTTGCTGTGCAGAAGTGCATTAGTTTGATTAAATCTTATTTGTCAATTTTAGCTTTCATTGCAATTGCTTCTGGCGATTTCCTCATAAAATATTTGCCCATGCCTATGTCTTGAATGGTATTGCCTAGGTTTTCTTCTAGGATCCTATGATTATGTATGTTACATCTAAGTCTTTCATCCATCTTCAGTTAATTTCTGTATAAGACGTAAGAAAGGCGTCTAGTTTGTTTTCTGCATATGGCTAGCCAGTTTTCCCAGCACTGTTTATTAAATAGGGAATCCTTTCCCCATTGCTTGTTTTTGTCAGCTTGTCAAATGTCACATAGTTGTAGATGTGTGGTCTCACTTCTGAAGTCTGTATTCTGTTCCATTGGTCTATATGTCTGTTTTGGTACCAGTACCATGCCATTTTGGTTACTGCAGCCTTGTAGTACGCTTTGAAGTCAGGTGGCATCATGCCTCCAGCTTCGTACTTTTTGCTTAGGATTGTCCTGGCTATGTGGGTTCTTTTTTGGTTCCATATGAATTTAGAAGTAGTTTTGTATTTTGTCTAATTCTGTGAAGAATGCCAATGGTAGTTTGATGGGAATAGCATAGAATCTATAAATTACTTTGGTCCATATGGCCATTTTCACGATGTTGATTCTTCCTATCCATTAGGAGGAAATGTTTTTCTGTTTATTTGTGTTTTCTTATTTCCTTGAAACCTGGTTTTGTTTATACCTCTTCCTACTTTTTTCTTTAATTTTGTCTGTCTCCCTTATATCAGCAAGGTCATCTTCTATCTCTGATATTCTTCCTTCCACTTGATCTATTCTGTTATTGATACTTATGTATGCCTCAGACAGTTCTTGTGTTGCATTTTTCAGCTCCATTAGGTCATTTATGTTCCTCTCTAATCTGGTTTTTTTTAGTTAGCAGTTCCTCTAACCTTTTATCAAGGTTCTTAGCTTATTGGCATTGGGTTAGAACATGCTCCTTTACCTCAGTAAAGTTTGTTATTACCCACCTTCCGAAGCCTACTTCTGTCAATTCATCATTCTCCTCTTCCATCCAATTCTGCACCCTTGCTGGAGAGCAATGACTGCAATGCTCCAGTATTGCAATCATTTGGAGGATAAGAGGCACTCTAGACTTTTGGGTTTTCAGCATTCTTTTTGTTGATTCTTTTTCACCTTCATGAGTTTGTCTAGTTTCAGTCTTTGAGGCGGCTGACCCTTACATAAGGTTTTTTGGGGGACTTTTTGTTACTGATGCTGTTGTTGTTGCTTTCTGTTTTTCTTCCAATAGTCAGGTCCCTCTTCTGTAAGGCTGCTGTGGTTTGCTGGAGGTTCACTTCAGGCCCTATTCATGCGGCTCACTCCTGCAGCTGGGGATGTCACTCCAGGAGGCTGGAGATCAGCAAAGATGGGTACCTGCTCATTCCTCTGGGATCTCTGACCTCAAAGGGCACTGACCTAATGCCAGTAGGAACGTTCCTGAATATGGTGTCTGACAACCCCTGGTGGGTGGGTCTGACCTAGTTGGGTGGCACAGGAAGTAGGACCCATTTAACGAGGCACTTTGGCTATTTCTTTGTGGAGCGAGTGTGCTGTGCTGGGGTGACTCCAAGTAGTCTGGGTTGCCAGGATTCCTCAAAGCTAGCAGGAGGAAAAGCTAAGTCTACTGGTTGGCAGAGACTATGGCCACCCTTCCTTGAATGGCTCAGGCCCAGGGAGATCAGAGTTCTGTCCCTGAATCCCTGGCTGGGGTTGGAGTTCCTGCAGGAAGGCCCTGCAGCTACAGTGTTGGCTGTTGCCACTCCCCAAAGAGCTCAGAGGGCTTAGACTGCAGGCAGCTGCAGCAGTGGTGATGGCTGCCCCTCCCTCCAGGAACTTGGCAGGCTTAGGCTGATTATAGCCCAGTGGCTGTTGAGAATGTGCTTGCTCTGTGGTTGAGACCAGAGGCTCTGGTGGTGTGGGCTCCCAAGTAAAAACTTGCAATCCATGGGTTACACAGTTCTGTGGAAAATGCAGTTTCCCAGGCTGGGTGCGAGGCATACTCATTGCCTTTCTTGGCTAGGGATCAGGACTCCTCTGCCCTATATAGCTCTCGGGTGGGCTGTCACACCACACTGCTCTTGCTTCCTTTCCGTGGGTCAGGCCAGCCTTCTAGTCAGGCCTAATAACAGAACCTGGATACTTCAGTTGCTTGTGTAAGATTCGTTACCTGTTTTATTTTTGATGGGAGTCTCTCCTCACAACTACTTCTAGTTGGTCATCCTGGCCCAACCCTCCTAAATATGACTTAAAGTATACAAAAGAATATGAGTAGATTATATGTAAATATGACATCATTTTGTATATAAAGGCTTGAGTATACATGAATTTTGGTATTTGTAGGACATCCTAGAACAAATTCCCCACAGATACCAAAGGACGACTCTTTAACCTATTTATGCTGGAGGTTGCAAATTTTGTGAAAAATCAGATTATGGCAATGACCTTGAGCAGTAGGATATAAATAACTCCCCTAAGCTTAGTGTTCCAGTAATGGAACACTAGGCATAAATGAGATAAGGATAACTATATAGCTATGATAATACTATAGTGTTAGCATAGGCATAAACACATAGTTCAATGGAATAAAATTTCAAAAATACGCTGAACTCATTTTCGGCATAGGCACAAAAGCAATTAAATGTAGGAATAATGGTCCCTCTAATAAAAAGTAACTCAAAATGAATTATGAACTTATATGTAAAATGCAAAACTACGAAATATTTAGCAAAAACTAATCAGGGGAAAATGTACAGTTCTAAAGACAGGCAGGTGCATTAGTCCATTCTCACACTGCTAATAAAGACTGGGTAATTTATAAAGGAAAGAGGTTTAATTGAGTCACAGTTCAGCATTGCTGGGGAGGCCTCAAGAAACTTAAAATCATGGTGGAAGTGGAAGCAAACACACCCTTCTTCACATGGTGGCAGGAAGGAGAAGAATGAGCAAAAGGACAAGCCCCTTATAAAACCATCAGATCTCCTGAGAACTCACTCACTACCATGAGAACAGTACAGTGGTACTGACTACATGATTCAGTTACCTCCCACAACACATGAGGATTCTAGGGACTACAATTCAAAATGAGATTTGGGTGGAGACATAGCCAAATCATATCGTTAAGAGTTCTTATATTCAATACCAATAAGATGATTCATAAAATGAAATATTACTATATTGGACTTCGTCAAAATGAATAACTTAAATTTTGTGAAAGCCTAAGAGAATAAAAATAAAAGCTGCAAATAGGGAGAAAATATTTCCAATCTGCCTATCTGGCAAAAAACAAGTATTTCAGACTATATGAAGAGCTCTCAACACTCAACAGTAACAAAACAATCTAATTAAAAATGGGCAAAAGCATGTGAACAGACATTTTACCAGAGAAGGTATGATAACAAAAATTACATAAGTAGATATTTAATATTATTGAATATCAGAGAAATACAAATTAAAACTACAATGTGATAAATACATAGATATCAGAATTGCTAAAATAACAAAATAGTGACAATATAAAATGCTGATAAAAATGCAGAAAAACTGGATAATTTATACATTATTGATGAGAAGGTAAAATGAACAACCATTTTGAAATATAGTTAGGTAATTTTCTGTAACACTCAACATGCAACTGCCATAAAAGCTAGCAGTTGCATTCCTTGATATTTAAGTCAGAAAAATGAAAACCTACGTTCACACCATAACCTCTACAAAAATGTTCATAGCAGCTTTATTTCTAATAGATTGAGACAAAAAATGGCACAGATGCCCTTAAACAGGCAAATGGCTATACAAACTGTATATCCACAGCACTGAGGACTACTCAGAAATATAAAGCAACAGACTTCATACAAATTATCAATTTGAAGGACTCTCCAGAAAATTGTGTTGAATAGAAAACAATCCCTAAAGCACTTACACTGTGAAACTCTACTTATTTAACATATTATATATGATAAACATTTAGAAATTGGGAACAGATTAGCTATTGGCTAAAGTCAGGGACAAAGGTTAGGTAGTGGGAAGGCGGCATACATAGTTACAAATCACAAACCAAAGGATCCTTGTAGTGATGAAACTGTTCCGTATCTTTACTGTGGTGAATACAAAACCTACATGTGTAATATAAAGTGGAATTGACCATACACACATGCAAATAAGTAGACGTACAACTGTGGAAATCTAAATAATATCATTGTATAGTATCAATGTCACTATACAGGTTGTGATATTGTACTAGGTTTGTTCAAAACATTAACATTGTGAGAGACTGAATAAAATATACATGAGCTTTCTCTGTATTATTCCTTACAAATGCATGTAACTAATTATCATAAGTAAAATTCAATTAAAATGCAAAAAGATTTATAAAAGTTATGTCAAGCAAACACTAATCAAAAGATGATACGCCTATGTTAAGCAGACTTCAGAATAAAAAATATCAGAAGAATTAAATAAGGGCTTTGCATAATAAAAAATATAATTACCTAGCAGACATGACAGTTCTACATTTGTATGCACCTCACAATAGAGCTTCAAAATAATTGAAAGAAATCTAAGGAATTGAAAGAAGAAACAGACAAATTCACTGATTGTTGGAGACTCAACATTCCTCTCTCAGTAATCGATAAAATAGAAAATTAGAAGGATATAGAAGACTGGTACAACATATCAATTAACTTGACCTAATTGACATTTATGGTACATTTCACTTAATAGAAAAGTACACATTATTTTCAAGTGCATGTGGAACATTGGCCTCAATAGACCCTATCATGTGTTATGAAACACTCTAACAAAATTAGCAAATGAAAACATAGACAGTATGTTTTTCAATCACAATAGAATCAAACTGCAAATCAATAACAGAAAAATATCTGGATGATCCTCTAGTAATTGGAAATTAAACACCAAGTCTCTAAAAATCTCCAAGGTTGCATAGGAAGCGTAATGTAAAATCAAAAAATATTTTGACTTGAATGGAAATGAAAAAAGCAACATGTATCTTCTTGGATGAAGCTAAAGTACTAGAGAGAGTACATTCTACATGTGAATTCATTTCTTATGTCCTTCAGAAAGCAAGTTTCAAATCAAAGATCTAAGCCATCACCCATAAAATTATTAAACAAAAATTGACCCAAAAATAAGATCAGGAACATAAATAAATGAAATATTTTAAAATCAAAGGAGAAAATTAATGTAAACAAGAACTGATTTTAAAAATTTAATAAAATGTGTAACATCTAGTCAGATTGACCATGAAAGGGATTTTTTTAACTATGACAAAAATTATCAATATTTATAAACATTAAAAAGGGAATATTATGAACGACATTGTGCCCACATTTAAAATTTACATGAACTATCCCAATTTCTGTAAGATACCAACTACAAAACTGATCTAATAGAAATAAATAGCATGAGATTTCCCATATCTATTAAAAAATAAATTTGTGATTAAATAACTTTCAACTAAAAAAGTTTCTGGTTCAAATGGCTTCACTATGTAAATATTGCCAAATATATGGGTTATATGTATATCCAATGGGAGGGAATGCTTCTGTATTTATTTTAAGAGATGAATATTATTGCCCTGTTACATTAACCAGAAGCAAGCATTGAAGGAAAAGCAAACTATAGACCAATGTTCTTCACGAGCATAGATAGAAAAATCATCAAAAAGTGTTTGGCAAATTGAATCCAGCAACATATACAAACAACAGAATGTCATTACCAAGTGGAGTTCAGCTTGGGAATGCAAAGCTGGTTCAACGTTTGAATGAATCAATGTAATTCATCCTATCAACAGACTAAAGAAGAATTATAGGATCATCCCAATAGGTATAGAAAAGATATTTCATAATTTTAAATGACTTTCAGTAAAATAAGGACAGAATATAACTTCCTTAACCTATTAAAATACACCAATAAAATTATACATTAAACATATGTTAAACTTGAATAAAGACTAAACATTTTTTATCCTAAGTTTGGAGCAAATTAGGATGTCCTTTCTCATGTTCTTATTCAAAATTGAACTGGAGGTTCTAATCATAAGTAGGGAAAAGAAATAAAAAGCATACATATTGAAAAGGTCCATTTCATTATGCCTCTGTTAACATATGACAAAACTGTTTATGTAAAAAATCCAAAGACATATACAAAGAAGCAACTAGAAATAATTAGAAAGAGTTTAGCAAGTTTGGAGGATACAATTTACAGAAACAAATTGCATTTCTGTATACTTGAATAGCTACACATTGAATGTTTTCTAAAAAAGAATAATAAAGCATTATTGAAAAAATATATTCTCAGGGTAATAGTATCAGTTATAAGTCTAACAAAATATGTCTAATATTTGTTGTTAAATATTAGAAATCACTGATGAAATATTTGAAAATCAAAATAGAGGGATATAAAATGTTCATATATTGAGGACTCGGATAGCTAAGATATCAATTCTCCTTCAGATGATCTATAAATTTATTGCAATCTCAATTAAAATGTCAGCAGGAATGTGTGAAAAAACAAAAGATGTTTTAGGATTAATACAAAAATATTTGACTTCATGGCCTCCTAAGACTTTGAGTATTCTCAGAGGCCATTGGAACACACTTTACAAAACAATACACTAGATTTGTAACAATACAAATATTTTGAAAGAACAAATTTGATCCTTCAGTAATGAGAAATATTAATTTTATTGTACATTATTTAAAGGTATTTAATAATATGGCATAGAAACAAACATAAAACTTATAATTCTGATTATGCTTTTAAAATCTATTTGCCTATACAATCATCTCTGAAGAATTATGGTCACTCTCACATGGATTATGGCACCGTGTCTCCCTTGAAAGTCTGAAATCCAAAATTTAGTCTATACATTAAAAAAATTTTGTTTTTTAAAATAATGCATGGCAATGAACTTATTCTCACATTTAACTTATACGTATTTTATTGGCCACAAATACCACTTCTTTTTAATAACATAAATATTCTAAAGAATTTGAAATATCTATTTTCCCCTTGATTATATTGTGGCACATTATCGAGTTGTTAAATTAGACATCCATCAGATCATACTCTTACTATATATCAGCCGTGTTTCATTAATAAACAAGATCTAAGACTACTCAGATGCTATTTGTCAATTCTTTCAAGAGAAACCTCTTACTGAAAATCAAACACATTTCTTCTGAAAACTAGAGCATAAAAGTAATTATTTTTCTTTTAATTTTTAAATTAAGTTTTTTTTTGGGAAACAGTCTCCCTCTGTCACTCAGGCTGGAGTGCAATGGCATGAACAAAACTCACTGCAGCCTCGACCTCCTGGGGTCAATCTGTCCTCCTACCTCAGCCTCCCGTGTACCTGGGACCACAGGCACATGCCACCACACCCAGCTATTTTTTGTTACTCTTGTGATTGTGTGGCTGTCTGTGAGTTGTGGTTTGCTGCCACTGCCCAGAACCACAAGACAGTACTGCACCACATAACAAAATCCCAGGAAAAGATCATAATTCAAAATTTTAAGAATGACGTCTACTTAATACATACTGCATTTGCACAACTCTAAAGGCAAAAAATCTCTATGTGAAACCATCATAAATCAAAAACCAGCAGTACTATTTAGATGTAATATATATAACTTATTAGCAACTGATTTTTGACTCTATAATCAAGAAGTAATTTACATAATAGGCTTTGAAAGGGTTCAAGAAGACAATTTTAAAATACATTTCCAATCAACTTCATTATTTAACCTTTTCAGAGTAAATGAGTTTATGCAAAATATATTCAGGATTCAAAGATTTTCCTACTCATGACTCCTGTTTAAAGGCAGTAACTTGTTTTACAACAGAATGCCACAGTGAGTGGAGCTGGTCTACTAACAAATATGCTTATGTTGATATTTACATAGATATAATCAATTTTCTCAGGCAGAAAACATTTGTATGCCACAATGATATTAATTGTAATAAATAGAAAAAATAAATTTGTAAATATCAAATCAGAATTAAGAAAGTTTTTTTTGTTGTTGATTGACAAATTTCAAGCATTTTTCTATTCTTATCATGGTAAGTTACATTATAATGGGACTCAACAATATTCCACATCATTTTAAATATTTACCCAGTTGTAAAGTCAGTAGAGACTGATAGTCACTTATGAGAGCTTGTTTCACTGCAATTACCTGCAGCTCCTTACTTTGCTCTCATGGTTTGGTTAATAATTTATAAGGTCTCTTTAGGTGTTGATTTATATAAGTTAGCAAGGCACCGGTGGATATCTCAGTATTGCAAAAATATTTAAGCAATTGTCAGAGAGCTTGGTTCACTTCAATTTTTTTTGGCTTATGTTAAAACACTTCAAGATTTTCCAGTTATGTTTACATGATTCTGTTGTCTCCCCTAAACACAGCATCAATTTTAACCAAAAAAAATTTTCACAAAAAATCTTTAAAAATAATAAAGTTAATATAATTAGGCTACAGCCTGTAAAAGAGTGTCCATAGCCAATCAATGTTTTTAAATGACCTTACTATTATCAGTCTTCTCTGAAAGCTCCTGCCTAGTACTTTCATGATACTGTTAGAATGAAAAAAATAAATGGATTAATAGCAAATCTTTAATTGTAGTTTTAAAATGTTCTCAATGCTTGTCTTTATTTTTTCTTTCCTCCTTTTAACCTTCATCCTTCCTTTCATTTCTTTCTGTTTTCATTGTAAACATTTTTAAGCTTTATTGATGTATAATTGATATACAAATTTTGCATATATTTAATATATACATTTTGATGCATTTAAACATGTGTATACACCTATAATAACATCATCATAATCAAAGTTCTAAACATGTCCATCATCTTCAAAAATTTTCTTGTGTTCTGACATTAAGAAAACTTAATGTGAGTTCTACCTGCTTCATATATTTTAAGGTGCAACATACTGTACTGATAGGAGTAAGTACTATGTTTATAGAGGATCTCTAGAATTTTTTCATCTTGCATTAACACAATTTTATACCCATTGAATAACAATTCCTCATTTCTTCTTCCCCTTAATCCCTGGAAACTACCATCCAAAGAAGACATACACATAAATGATCAAAAGAGGGTTAAAGAGTATTCAAAATAATTACCCATTACAGAATTATATAACAAAATCACAGTGTGATATTACCTCATACCAATTAATATAGCTATTATTTAAAAATATAATAAAATTGAACAAGTGTTGGCAAGGATGTAGATAAATTGGAATCCTTTATACACTGTTTTCAGGAACAAAAACTGGTGTAGCTAAGATGGAAATCAGCACAGAGTTTACTGCAAAAATTAAAAATTGAACTGTCAGACAATCCCACAATCACACTTCTGGGTATATAGCCAAAGGAAATGAAATCAGCTTGTTGAATAAGTATCTCTAAACCCATGTTCATTGCAGAAATTTTCAAAATGACCAATACATAGAAACAACATGACACTTATAAAGAAAGAAATGCAGTATATACATATAATGGCATATTATTTAGACTTCAAAAAATAAGAAAATTATGAACCTGGAGGACATTATGCCTCTGGTGAAATAAGCCAATTACAGAAAGACAAACACTAAATGATTCCATTTATATTCAGTATCTAAAATAGTCCAAATGCCTTTCCAAATGTTTATGAATATACTAGGTGTTTCTTCTTTCAAATTTTTGTGAACACAATAGATGTTTCTAACTTATATTAATAACTACATGTTTCTAACTTATATTAATAACTACATTAAACTGAATATTCCTCATGAACTAATGCTCTACTGTAGTAAGATTCTTTGCCTGTTTCACGTACCCATCTCCCTGTCAATGTGGGTCTTTCCTAATAGATCACAGATGCATGCCTTCTCTAGAGAATTGCTCTTGTTGAATAACTCTACAGCAAGAATTGTGTTCTTGAGCACCCAAACCCCACTGCCAATCAGGACAGAGACATAGTTTATTTGACATTATATCATTGTGGGTCTCCTTCTTCTGTATCCTGTTTACCTCATTCTGTTCCACATTTTCCTGAAGAGCATCGCTTTGATAAATCACATGTTCTTTCTGGACACTTTGTATCCTGTCTCCCAGAAAATTCAAAGTCCTTACAGTATTTGAGTCAGATGCGTCCTGGGTTGACCTACACCAAGAAGGTCATCTACATACTGGAGTATACTATACAGTACTTTGAGGGAGTACTGTCTAGGTGTATTGTTTTCCTCTGCCATTAGAAACTTCCTATTTAAAAACAACAAGGTATTGAGACTCCAGGGCCAGAAGAATGGAAGAAAAAAGCATAAAGCTATTTTGCATTCCCCAGCACCTGAGACAGAAAAGTATATATATCTGTCACTAATGGGTGGACAGGGATCACTGCTTCATCAATTGCCCTGAGATAATTGTACCATGTGGTATTCCCCGAAGGCTTTAAAATGGGTAGAATGGGGGTATTACAGGGAGAATTACACAGTTTTAGAAGTCCATGAGCAAGCAACTCAACTATGAATGCTAGGCTCTCTTTTCTTCCAGATTAATTGGGTATTGTTTTCAGTTGGGAAAATGACTGGGGTCTTTAAGGTGTGTTTTGACTGGCGCTGCCCTTCTAGCCTTTCCAGGCATCCCCGTATACCATGCTAGGGGGTTGAGTTATTTCTTGACATGCCCTGGAACATTGTCTGCATCACTGACCATTAGCGATATTGCTGGGCTGTTCTTAAATCATATCAGTACACCTATTTTAACCATAATATCCCATCCCAACAGGGGGACCAGGTAGTTTGGTACTATTAGAAATTCCTACTGGAAAATTTGTTTTTCAAATTAGCAAGTTAAAGGAGGGGTGAAATGCCTGACTTTATCTTTCTCTTCCATTTCTAAAACAGTCATGGTCCTAATGGAGCATTTTCCTGCATAAGCAGAAAGGACAGAGTACCTTACTCCTGTGTCAAAAAGAAACAATTTGTGTACTCGTTACATACAGTTACCCAGGGGTCTTCAGTAGTGATGATGATGTTCCAGGACAGCAGGAGTAAGAAAGGCCCCAGGATCCCTCAGTCTTCATCTAGTTCCTCCTTTTGCACTACTAGAGTCTTGGCTGACTGAGTAGGAGAAGCCAAGTATATAGTGCCAGGGGTCCTGACTGGTGCCTTCGCACTGATGGCAGGGTCCTGGTGGGGACTTAGTGAATCCTTTGCCCAGTGTTTATTTTTCTTGCACTTGAGGCAAAAGCCTTTGCTGGCATTGTCTTTATGGCCCTTTGGGTTTCCCTTCGACACTCTTTGAGCATTCAAGGAATTGCAAATGACAGCTGCCATAATTTTGGCTTGCCATTTTTCTTAACTCTATTCCCTTTTTTCCACCTCCATGCCACAATGTATATATATACTATAAAGGCTGTATCAACAAAAAGCTGATTTTGATTACTTTGTTGTCCCATTTGCAAATTGGGGAGTTTGCGCCTAATGCTTAGGGTAGACTGGCTGATAAAATGCTGTGCCTTTAGCATCATACCCTAGGGAGAGGAAGGGCATACATTTATATATATTTCCTGAAGGCCTCTTCTAACCTGCCATGAAAAAAACCTGCCATTTAGCATAACTGGATTTTCTTCCTTCCCTTATGTGACTTCCCTGACATTGCGATAATATGTGGCCTTGGTTAACCCCTTTCTCCTTCTTCCAAGGAGTGCCTCAAGAAACTGCTCGCTTGTTCATTCCCACAAGGATATTATAAACCCAATTAGGGTCAGTGGTGGGCACCATGTCTGGGCCCAGGTGATTGCCCTGGGGTTTTGGACAAACATATGGTCCCTACCTCATCGTGAGCAACCTCAAAAATATTTTTCTTTTCCATAGAGGAGAAACCAGTTGCCAAAATGAATTGGACATATCTCCACGATAAATTGAAAGCCAGAGACAAAGTTTGGAACCCATCTGAAAACCTGCCAGGATCCTCAGAGTACCTTCCCAATTTTCCTTACATATGTTGGATATCAGTTATGGAAAATGAGACTTGCACTCGAACTGGCCCTTTTACTCCTGCTGCTTCCCTGAGAGGCAGTAGTACTGGGGGAGATTGTGAGTAGAGTATTCCACTTTGGGTGTGTTGGGGGCTTATGATAAGTTTTTCCTCCTATGCCTGGCCTTACATGGTTGGAGCATTTGGGTTATGTGGGGGCAGCTGTAGTTCCTCCTGAGAGACAAGTGGTCTTTGTAGGAGGGGTCATCAACAATGCTCAGCTCAGTCTTAGGACTTTCTTTTTGAGGGACAGCCTTAGAAACTCTACAGATTGAAGGATTCTGAAAGGTGTTTTCCATAGTGGTCTGCCCCCGGGAGGGCCTATTTGATGCAGATGTCTCTGACTTTAAAGTGTCTCCGACCTTAGGGTGTCAGGCAGCATCCCCGACCTTAGGGTGCTAAGTGTCTCTCACCTGAGAGTGTGTATCAGTGCTGTTTTGAATGTTTTCCCACCATAGGCAATGGACTGGTCTACCATGATTCCCTCAGTGCTGGGATGTAATACTCAGCTTTTTGCAACAGACCAAATGAAATAAGTTTCTTCAGCCTGTAGCCCTCATTAAACAAGGGACCTTGCGATATACCTTAAAACTACTAATGAAGTCATAGGTTTGTGTTGACAAAAATTCTAGGTTCTCACGTAAAAATAATTCATACATAAAACAGGATTTCCTTGTCCCACTCTGAGAGAAGGCATATAAAGAAGTCACAAAATTTGGGCTTACCTCCTGGCTGTCTCACCAAAATGCAGTACTGGACAGAAAGTCTTGACTGGGAGATGTCCAGGTTCTTGGTAGGTTGAACAAAGAGTTGAACAAAATGCACAAACAAAAAGAAGAAGCAATGAAAGACAAGCAACAGAAGAATAGGGTAACAAAGGAACAGATTCATTAAAGGAGCAAAAGTACAATTCACAGAGTGGGAACAGACCTGAGTGAGCAGCTCAAAAGCCTCTCTAATGCAATGCTCCGTAGAGTTTATAAAGACAAAATAACTTGGCAGTACCCCTAGGTGCCCTTTACAGGCCTCCAATTGGTAACACCCTATGAAGGATTGGCCTGTAACCAATCAGATGCTAAAGTAGAGGGTGGGCCTGCAGTCAATCAGATGCTGAAGTGGAAACTTCTGTCTTGTTATTGCAGGCAAGGATGTGGCCTGTATGCTGCCTAATCTTGTATAGAACTAGCTGCACCTGCTGTTCTTTTGCTAATGCCTTAGCCTTTAGTTACTCTAATGCCTTATTCTTCTTCCTCAAAACCACATGGAAACCATCTCAGATGCCTATTAAGAGTTTTATTAAAAGTCTTAAATAGCAATGATTATGTTTAACCTATGCAGGCTTCTTTTCAGACTTCTTTTATCTCCATCAACACCCATTTCTCAAGAGTCCTTTAGAACATTTCATTTTAAATGAGTGGGAACAAGAAAGTAAACAAATAGATTCTTGAATATTATTGCAGCATACACAATTATGGTCTACATATCATAAAAATACAATTGGTGTCAATATGTGCCTATTTTTATTACATATTCAGAAAAAGAGATTGTCAGGTAGACAAATATACAGTATTTGCTCCCTATGACAAAGCAACCTTCCAAATGGTGTCATTTTCAAAATATTTAGGGAAAAAATCATATAACATAAAATACTTTCTGAGAAAAATGTGGATTACATTTCACAGGGTGTATCAAGGGTTAATGGCCTTACTACTTTTATCCTAGAATAAATAGTTGGTATTTTAAGCTATTTATGTTCTGCAGCTACCTTTATGTTGTATGGTCGCGGCAATAATGTGAGGATGGTAGCTGAGTGAACACTGTCAACATCAATTTTAATGACTTCTTTTCAAATATCAAAGTCGCAATATCAAAAAATTACAAGAGTATGAATATCTTTACAGGGGTGGGTTTGGGTCCTGTTTTACTTTATAGGAGCAATTTTATATCACTTCATGTTATGGTATTTCTTCCTTAATAATGTGCCCATGAGTATAGACCTGAAGTATTTTTCTAGACATAAGTTTTAGTAAGTTAAATACGCCATGAGGCACTTAAAAAAAAGTAGGTGGGGGTTTCTGTTTTAAACAATACTAATAAAACTTTAATCGTTTGCTATCTTATCTAATTTTTATTTGGATTCCAAGTTTGTACTAATAAAATTTTCTGAAATTTTTATTTTATGTGTTAAGAATTCTACTCCCTGCCATTTTATGAACTCTGGCAAAATGACACCTTTTAAATTAATGTCTATATTTATTTGAGGCAGCAAGAAGTTGAATTTCTTTCCAGAATACCAATATAAAAATAAGGTTAACATGAAAATATTCCTTGTGCCATTGATACTTGCTTTATATTTTAGTATAAAGAAATGATTATTTATGGGTACTATACATGTACTATAAAAGCAAAGCATTAAATAAAAATCAAATATGAAATAGTTTAGTACAAGAGGAAGATATATTTATGCAAACTCTACAAAGTATCCTGTAAAATCTATATATGAACTTTTTGAAAAAAACAAGAATATGCCAATGAAAAAACATTCTGTATATCTAAATTAATAAATATAGAGAAATGAAAGTTAATCGTGATCTAGGAATAAAGCTATTGTTTGTGTTTGATTAAACTATTAATCCTATGGTGTATTTAAATCAGTGATTTTATTCTAGTGATTTGACTTTGAAGCAAGAAAATAGTAAGAAACATTAAGAACAGAAGGTGGCAGGGTTCTCTTGGAAATGTGTTTCTGTTAATGAATGAATGCACTGTCCTTAGATTTTTTTTCACATAGTACGTACAAAAAGGTTCAGGCTTTTACAGTCAATACTGCAGATATTAGTTTAAAGCTACAGGAAAACAAAAATATATACATTCTTACTACTTTCTATGAAAATACTTTCTAGAGACGGCTTCATGTTGTGTTAGAATAACACACCATCTACAAAATTTCGTCTTATATGCTTCTTAAGGTTTGTTTTATCAAGTTTTGCAAAATGACGTCTTTTAAATTAAATTTTTTTTTTTTGAGATGGAGTTTTGCTTATGGGTTCTACCATAAGTTACTATATATATATATTTTTTTTTTTGAGACAGAGTCTTGCTCTGTCACCAGGCTGGGGTGCAGTGGTGCAATCTCGGCTCACTGAACCTCCTCCTCCTGGGTTCAAGCGATTCTTCCGCCTCAGCCTCCTGAGTAGCTGGGACCACAGGCGCGTATTTTTGTATTTTTAGTAGAGACGGGGTTTCACCGTGTTGGCCAGGATGGTCTCGATCTCTTGACCTCGTGATCTGCCCGCCTCAGCCTCCCAAAGTGCTGGAATTACAGGCGTGAGCCACCGCGCCTGGCCAAGTTACTCTTTTTAATGATATCAGATTCGAAGCTAAAAAGAAGAGAAAAATACAATAAAATGAAAATAGCAAAGCCCCACTTTTGTTTCCTCATGCGAAATACCTCTAAATGTCTGGAGTGGTGAGCGTTCTGCAAGTCTTAGAGGAAATAGTGCCTAATCTTTGCCTCAGCATGTGATTTCTCCATTGCCTAATTTCATTCACTCATTTTACAAATATTCAATCATAATTTTCTTCTGATTGCCAAAGCTTAACATTATTAAACCATAATCTAAATGTATAACTTTAGCTGAACTGACTACATAATTTGTTTTGAGGTTTAAAAAAAAAAGTGCAACAAAGTTGAAGAATTTGTCACCTCCCAGACACTGCACATCTTCCCTTACCTAGAATGACAAGCAAGATAATTTCGAAGATGTAAATACAAAATAACTAGTAATGCCTAAATTTTCTAAAAGTCTGAAAGAAAAAAACATAAACAACATGGGTTTATGGTTATAAAGAAATAATTCTCATATGCATACAATTATAGTGTTTGTAACAACAGGCTAGCTATAGGACACTGGTGAAGTGGATTTTAATACCAACTATTTTCTTTTTCCTTTTGTGTGATTGTAAAATATCTTCATAGGAAAATGTGGAAAATTCATTGCAGGAGTAAAAAGTAATTAGAATTAATTGCAATCTTGTCAGAGACATAACCTACTCTTAGTAATATAGTATTTTTTCATTTTATTTTGCCAACATTTCTACTAATCTGTAATCTTAATGAAATACAAAAAAAATTCTAGGTGTCATATGGTGTTATATAAATTTATTATGTACATATAAAACAATAAATTCATATAATGTATATCATTATTTTTTATTTTTTACTGATAACCTGACATAGAATTAAGCCATATGAGAAAGGTTACTGAGTTAGTAAGCAGCTGAGTCCAGGATTGAACCAAGGTGAAAGTCCTTAAGTTTGAAATTGTCTCACCACCTGAGCTGAGTCACAATGAGCCAATTGAAAATTAATTGCTAGAGTGACCCAGTAGCTAGTTAGTTTTAATAAGAAGAAACTATACTAGCAAAATTAAAATGGTCAAAAAACTGATAAAATCTTTATAACTAATAATGGCATTCTTAAGGAATTTAAGTGTTTAGGTACCACCAAGAAATATCCACACTCACACAACTTTAAATACACACGTTTTCTAAAGCTAAAACAGATATTTTTCCAATTTAAAAACTCAGTGGATAAGCTGAAGGAGACAGTACTCAGCATTTAGACTTGATTTATTCGCTTAAAATATCACATAAAATTAACTTTAACAATAGTAGAGCACATGTATAAAATTATAAATATTGGGAGAAGGATAACGGAGGTGGAGGATAAATCAAGAACTGATGAGAAAAATAAGATGAAGAAAGATAAAAAGTGAGAAGAAGCAACAATTCTAAAATAATTTGAGAAATTACTTCCATATAACATCCTTGTATAAATACTGAAAGTCAAAAGATCCCAGTGGATTCAAGGATGGTTGTCTAACTTCTGACAAAATTCTGAATTCTTATGCTAAAGAAAAGAATCTTACTACACTGAAAGGAACTTCAAGTCAATAGAAAATTTTGTTAAATTCCCTTTGGCTTGTGCTCCCTATTAATTCATTAACCAGTTGCCTCCCATCCAAAGTCCATTTCCTTCAATTTCCATTGGTAAAACTGATATAGTATAATCTGGCTTAAAATTTTCACCGTTTCATATTAAAGATGATTCAGCAAGATTCAAGTATGAAGTTATCATGTTGGGATTTTTTTTCCAATCCTGGTTTTTTTCCTTCCCAAAAGTGCCTTACCGTAATATTATGAATAATGGGTCTGAAAAACAATCCTCATTGTATCAATCTGTAATAACACTCAAGATCAGAATGTTAGCAAATCAGAATAAAATGATTAAACCTGTAACTTAGTACCAGGTTTCACTAATAATTTTAAAGATGCAATCAAAGAGAGCTTTGAGAGGCACTAAGAGAGCTGGGAGAGATTTGTAACAGTAGCATGATGGTACATAATATCCTTTCTTCCTAGATCAAACGTTGTCTGTGTTAGATGGATAAATGAGAATTTTAAATTTGAGGTACCTTAGCCATCAAATATCTCCATCTTTGAATTAGATAGTTGCAAAATTTATGTGATATTCTTCAGTGAACTAAATCACAATGATCCATTTATTCCAGGCTTACTTGCTATAGCATGCTAGACAATTAGGTACATTCCATGAAAGTATTTTATAGATAAGAACTTTTCTGCTAGCAAAAACAAATTAGTTTGATTGTGGAGAGGTGCATTATTAATAAATTCAAAAGAGATTAGATAAAATAAACTACTTCCTTTCTTCCACATTAGAGTCCTCCTGCTGCCATCCTTCCCATGGAGTAACTGAAGACAGAAGATCATAATCTATCCACTTAAACCTTACATTTTCAATATTAAAAAGAAATACGTATGGCCAAGTGAAATCTATTCCAACAAAAGAAGAGTAGTTCGATATTAGGAAAATCTAAGAAAATAATTTATTATGTCATCAAACTTCAGGAGAAATATAAATATCTTTATGTAGAAAACACATTTTGCTAGTTCAATATACATTTGCGTTAAAAATACTCATTTAAAAATACTTTTCAACAATATGTGATGCTTTATGTCAGTTCAGAAGTTAGCTTTTTTCTTGGTGTAAGTAAGCTTGAGACTTTCATGTTAAATAGAGGCACAAAACAAGAATATACAATGTTTTTACTGCTTTCTGAAATTGTTTTGGAAGTGTTAGACAATGTACTGAGATAAGGGATAAAACTAAAAGATTAATTATAATTCAGAAGGTAAAATAATCTATAAATTAAAAATACAGGATTATTTACAAATAAGCATTAGAAGCCAACATGATTAGAAAATATAGTAAAGAGACTTATGTAACAGAAAAAGCAAAGATAGTGCATAACAACAAAAATTTGAAGTTATAATAGAAGTGAAGATCCTATATGTAATTGCAAATGAATTGGGAAATAAATATTAGAAAATAAACTTAAAAAAAAGAATTCTATGGTTTTAGTTCTTGGCATTTAGGTCTTTAGTACACTGTATTTAGCTTTTGAATATGGTGTAAGGTAGCACTCTAATTTCATTCTTTAATATGTGAATATCTGGTTGGCCTAGAACCACTCATTGAAGAGACCATTATTACCTGCACTGAACGGTCTTGGAACCCTTATCGAAAATCAATTGAACACAGATGTATGGGTTCAATTTCTGGGTATGTTTCATTCCTTATTTTAGTAATTCGAATTATTTCTTTGCTAATCTTTTCAAAGAAGCAACTTCTTTTCAAAAAAGTTCTCAATTGTGTGCCATTTGTTTATATGTCTGTATTCTAGTACCACAAAATTATGATTACTGTAGATTTTAAGTAATTTTTGAAATGAAAAAGTATGACTCCTTAATTTTTCTCAAGATTGTTTTAGGATTTCAGGGCCCTTTTGATTCCACATACATTTGAAGACTGGCATTTGCATTTCTGCAGAATAAGGCTGTTGGAATTTTCACTGGGATTGTGCTGAATCTGTAGTTTGCTTTGAGTAGTATTGCCATCTTAAAAATATTAAGCCTTCTAGTCTATGATGATGGCATGTCATTCCATTTAGGAGTTTTTTATTTTCAATAAAATTTTTCTGTTTTAAGTTAAAAAAAAGAAAAGAAAAACTAAAAGAGAGCATTCTTAACAGACATGAAGGAAAATCTAAAACAAATAAAAAGCTATTAAAATACACACAAAAATTGAACAAATAGAAGCTGTATTAATTATGACCTTGAATAACGCTGGTCAATATAACAGCTGTCAACTTTCCCTATCGTTATTAACCTACTTCCCTAGGTTATGTTAGCAGTATCCTAATAAAAGCCTCTCTAAGTTTTTTTTCTTGAGATGCAGAAGTTGAATATAAAGTTTATTTGGAGGAATGTGAAAAAAGAATAATTGTGAAAATTCTGAAAAAATAATAGAGCACAAAGTAATATTTAGCCTAAACAAACAATAAATATTTTAAAAATTTAAAAATTTCTCTACAAATTAAAAGATTGCAGTATTAGTCCACGATTGGAGAGAACAATGGAATAGAAACAGAATTTAGAAATATGTTAAAATGTATATGGAAATTTAATGTGACTCCATACCTTTGATGGTCTTTTTAAATAAAAGAAATTTTCTAAGAAATCTTAACATATCAGACCCATACGGATAATATATTTAATTATAAAATAAAAAATCATAGATGTACCAGAATGAAATAACTGATATTTTATAACATAGAGTGAGAAAACCTTTTCTAATAAAATTAAAACGTAGAAATAAAAAAAAGGTGACTTTTGACAATACAAAAATAAAAATAACATATGATGAAAGGGGAAATAAAACAAGTTAAAATGGGAAAATATTGGGAAGTTATATAGCTTAATAATGACTATGTTAAAAGGAGAAAAATCCAACAAATCTACAGAAAACAAGGTGGAAAAGAGTTTTGAATAACTAGTGATTAGAAAAACACATAAATACCCCTAAAGATATGAAAATATGCTCAGATTCTTATAGTAAGAGATATGCACATTAGACAGCATTAAGATGTGTTTCCTGCTACATTGGCAGACATCAGAAATTTGATAATATATCTTTTGGTGTACTTGTTTAAAAACAGATTCATAATTTTTGGTAATGTTTCAAATTGTCATTACACCTGTGGATGGGAATTTGGCAGTGCTGTAGTTTGATCATGTGGGCGGATCCCTCCTGAGTAGATTAACACTTTTGCTGTGTGGGGTGTGGTTTGGGGGAGCACTCTCTCTATTAGTTCTCAAGAGAGCTGGCTGTTTAAAAGAGAATGACACAGCCCCCTTTGCTTCCTTTCTGGACATCTGATCTCTACAAATGCAGGCTCCCTTTTTTACCTTCTGCATGAATAGAAGCAATCTGAGGCTTTCACCAGAAGCAGATGCTGGCGCCATGCTTTCTGTACAGCCTGTAGAACCATGAGCAAACTATACCACCTTTCTAAATTATTCAGCCTCAGTTATTCCTTTATAGCAACACAAATGGACTAAGACAGATACTATTCAGAAAAATTATATTTAGTATACTCATTAATCTGACAACTCACATTTAAGGTAGTTCACAAAGAAGTACTGGAAAACTATGTATAATAATACATAGGATGTTGCAACCCTATGTATAATAACAAAAGATAACGTAGAGCCAGAGTTCCATTAACATGGCATAATTGAATATTTCTCTTAATTATTGTTCCCCATTTCTGTCTACTGAAAATATAAAAACTCGAGAATCAACCCCAAAGCAAAGAGTACTCCTAGCAGCCAGAGGTTGGCTCCATATTCCATACAAATATATAATGAAGCACTATGTAACTACAGGGAAAAGGTTAAAAAAAACTGTCTATCTTCTTACGTGCATTATCCCCTAACATAAATTTTTAAAGTAAATTTTATTGTAAATAAGGTATACAACATGATGCATATGTTAAATGATAAAAAGTGAAGAAAATAATACATGGTTTAATATAATTTTCTAAGGAGTGTAGCATACATATATATGCATGTTTGTCTATATTACAAAATAAAACTGGAAATCACTAACTGGAAAAATAAATTAGGTACTTTTGGGGGAAAGTGTTTATGGATCAGTGAAAATAGGGATGGTATGGAGAAATAGTTGTTTTTAAATATCACTTGTCTTGTGATATTATATAATTAGTTTACATAATTATAAAACAAGATTAAATTAAATAAGGAAGAATCACTTTTGATTTAAAACCAAATTTATCTGAAGAAGATTGTCGCCTGTCAATTCAGTGTTTTAAGTGCAAAGGAACTACTCTGAAGTGATTTTAAAATATATGGTATTATGTTTGCACAAAACTGGTTGCAGTTTTTGCCATTAAAAACAAGAGGGCAAAAGAACTGTCACAAAAATATTAAACTATTTTTAATAATAATATTGTTAGTAATAATTTAGAAACATGTATTTTGAAAATATAAACGTATGTATACATATAAAAAATGATTGCCAATGTAGGTGAACAGAAATGCAAATATAAAACTGAAAAAGTTATGTACAAAGTGTCAGAAAAAATTTATGATATATTTTCTCATATATATTATTCCTTAGATTTGTCTGCTAAAAAATATTTTAAAATGTACCTTACTCAGTAATAATAAGTAATCCTAGAAACCAAATGGTTAGCCCTATTTGCCATTTCTGTCTGTAAACAATCAGGAATCCTTGGAGAAATAGTCAATTATCCTATTTGGGGCAACCAACCAGTTAAATGAATGATATTTCATGACACTATAAAGCCAAGGAGTTATGCTAAAGACTATTTCTGAAAAAGGACTCAGCATCAACTTTTAAAAGTTTCACTGCAAAATATTAGGACAATAAACATCCAAAAGGAAATTGTTCTAGTTTGTTAAAACATATCAAATATACAAATATTCATGCATTTATAAAGATAATTTTTTAAAAAACTATTGATTACCTTTGAAGATACTTGGGGAACCATTCCTTATCCTGAACCGTATTAAGAAAGTGATTAAAAAAAAAAAACGTTTTCCTGCCTTTCCTTTACAAACTAAATATCTGAAGAGCCAAACTGTAAATGTAGAAGAAATAGTTGATATAGATGGAAGTTATAGTGGTTTTAAAACATCTCCACCAGTTCTCTGACACTCCTGTCTCCAAAGATGTAACCTAGTTCTACTCCTCATGTATAACGAACATAACCTGGTGAAAATGAGTGTGCAACTTCCAAGATTAGGTTATAAATTACATTGTGGCTTCCTTTTGGTTCCCTCTTTTGGGTCCCTTGAAATGAAGACACTCAAGAGGCTTCATATGGCAAACTATATATTTCCTAGTCCTTTCACAGGAATCAGTTAATAATAGATACAATATTCTAAGATTAGGTACTCACATTCAGAAAATACAATTTGCTGGTGTATTTTGAGATCTTCCACCTCTGACATAGCAAGGATTTTGCAAGTCTTCTCTCTTCTTCCTCAATGCTGGAATGCTGTTTCTCATCTCTGCTCTTAGTAGGTCTTTCTAAAACAAAGTTCTGTTTCTGAAAGTGAATTTTATAGAGTGAATTCGAAGATCTGCCATTCCCATGCAAGGGCTTTCTGCATTCCCCATTCCTTCCTATTGCACTGTCAAGACTTCGTGCCTGGATTTCCAGTTTGGTTCTCCTGGACTTTGTTACCTTGCCAATGCTCACACTCAAGATGGTTTGGGATTTCTCTTTCTTTATAATGCTGGAAATACTGTTTTTAGATTTTCCTATCCTTCCCTTTGTGTAGTCTCCAGTAGTGAAAATTAAATAATTTCAATAATGCTACTCTAATAATCCTATGAGAATTGAAGTACAGATTTTACTGATGAAGCTAAAGCCTGGCTTCTTTAACACACACAAAAGTTATCTTTATAATAACATTCTTTCTAATAAAAAACAGCATTATTCTGTTAAAGTGCTATACATTGATTAAGATTTTGTTAATCTATAAATTAAACAATTTAAACATTTTGAACCCTCTGAAACTCTTCACATCTGGAAGCATGTTACTTTTCTGTGATTATTGAAATTGTTTTTATATGCTGAAATATCATCATTTTCTCATATAGAGTTTTCAGAATTTTATATTAGAGTCATTTTAGTTATTATATATATTATTTGCCACTAAGATTTTAACGGGTATAGATTCTATATTTTCCTAATATCTGGAAAAATGAATCATTTTTATAACAGCTGGTTTTAATCAGCTATATCGAATCAGCCACTTTATAAGCTTTAGTTAATTCTAAGTAAAATTTCAAACAATATATAAAATGTTGATTTCATTTTTCTGAGTTGTTTCTCTAATTTCTGTGTATAATTATAGAGCAAGTTCAGAATGGTTTTAATGATAGTGTTTCAAGTGTATATCCTTGCTTACTCCCAAATTTTGGAATATAAAATGATGAATGTTTGCTTCAATTATAAATCTTTATCATGTTAAAGTAGTATAGGGAAAATATGAAATAATTTACCAGGCAATTCTCTACTGGCTCCTCTTTAAAAGCAAACTCAAATCCCTATTTCTCATCGTGGCCTATTAATCCCCATATGTACTGATACGTGTCACACTCTCAAACCTCATCCCATACCATGCTGTTTCCTTGTTCATCACCATTTACAACTACCCAGGACCTTTTCTGTTTCTTAATAAGAAAATATTTTGCCATTCAATTGTTGTATCCTATACATATATCATTGATATTAACCTGTTGAAGAAACAGAACAAATAGATTTCTTTATGGGAGTGACTACTTCTCATCTTTCAGTCAACATCTTGTTTTTGGTTAGATTTTCTTTAAACACACAAAATTAATATCCTGTCTGATAACTCTGCTACTCTATGTAATCATTTCATATTACTTGGAGCATAATGACTATGCAAATTGCCTTGTTTATTTGTTACCTAACTTAAAATTATTGATTTTTGTGTGTCCCTAAATTTACCAAAAGCATTACTCTTATTTCATTTCCATGGGTATTGCCATAAAATAACCTCCTAGATTACTTTTCTCAACATCAAGGTTTATATATGAATTGTTACAGCAGAAATTCTGGGGACTAGATAATAGAGCTTTTGGAAAGGAAGGTAGACCTGCCAAAATATTTTCTTGCGCAACTAAAGTGTATTAATGAAAATCAAGCATTCTATGGTTTATTTTTTCACTTAATTTTATTATATCATTTTCATTTTTTGCTAAATGTAGTCACTAAGAACCAATTATAAAATTCCCACTATAGCTCAGTTAATTTTTATTATCCTTTCTTTCTCTAGTCTATCTTCATTATATTACATTCTGCTTTTTGTCCCAATTCTATTTTTCAATTATTTTTAAAACACTTTTAGATTTTGAGGAAAATTACAAAAATAGTACAAAGAATTGCCATAGAATCAAACCAATTTTTTCTATTATTATTTTTATTGACATAGTACAGTTGTTATATTTAATAAACCAATTTTATTAACTAAAATGCATATTTATTCATATGTCTTTAGCTTTTATCTGACATTATTTTATTGTTCCAATATCCCATCTAAGATACCACATTAAATGTAGCCCTCATGTCTCCTGGGGTTTTTCTTGGCTGTGACAGTTTCCCATACTTTCCTTGTTTTTGGTAATCTTGACACCTTTGAGAATTATTGGTCAGTAATTTTACAGAATGTTTCAAAATTAAGTTTTGTCTAATGTTTTTCTTAAGATTAGACTGGGGTCATGGAGATTTGGGACTTTCTTACTTTCTGATACTGCAAGATACTCCAGGTACACTTTGAATAATTTTGTCCTAGTATTAGGATCAGCCATTTCTCTGAGAGGTCATAGTGCTTTTTGTTAGAGTATTCTCTAACAAAAAATGTGTATCAGTGTGTATTAGTCCATCTTCACACTGCCGATAAAGACCTACCCCCAAATCTGGGCAATTTACAAAAGAAAGAGATTTAATGGACTCACAGTTCCATGCTGCTGAGGAGGCATCACAATCATGGCAGAAAGTGAAAGGCACATTTCTCCCAGTGGCAGGCAAGAGAAAGAGAGCTTCTGCAGGGTAACTGCCCTTTGTAAAACCATCAGATCTCATGAGATTTAGTTACTATCCCGAGAATAGCATGGGAAAGACTCACCTCCATGATGAAATTACCTCCCATTAGTTCCCTCCCACAATATGTGGGAATTGTGGGAGCTACAATTCATGATGAGATTTGAGTGGGGACACTGCCAAACCATATCAAATAATATTAGAAGCAAAGATGTGGACGTTAGACATGCTATTGGGTAGTGGATGTTGTCATATCTGGACTCCTTCAGCTGTCAGAGGAAGAAAATATAGTAATTTGTAGATGTACATATAGATATAAATATTTCTCTATGTAATCATGTGAATTCATAGTGAGCTAAGATTAAAGTCATACTAATGTCTCAGACTTTAGTTCATTACTGCAGTATCATTCCATCTTCTTCTCCTCATTCATTTGTAACTTCTCACTCTAATAATGAGAAACTTGACTTCTATCATATGTTCTCCATGTATTTAATAGTTCAGTTCCAATATACATGTATGGATGTGTCAGAATTGTTAACCTGTATCCTCATGGTGGGGTGAAGGAGAAGTTTACCAAATGAAATACAGTGCATATAGGCAATTACTTTTACCTTTAGTCCTACAGACTCTATTCATTTCAGAAGGTAGTTTGGTCTGCACCTTTTCCCTCCCCTGTTTCAATAAACTTGTTTTATACATTGGCAATAAACTTAGTCACATTCTGCATTCCATCATGGGAACTCCTGAATTCCTAAATAATTTTTTAAATTTGCATATATTAAAGTTTATATCTTGTATTGTAAAAGTCTAAGAATTTTACCAAATAAATGGTGTCCAGTGTCACCATTACAGTATCATACAGAATAGTTTTACTCTCCTAAAATAAACCCTGTGTTTCACCTAGTCAACCCTTTCTCCATTCCTCAAACCTCTAGCAATTACTTTTCAGTTTCCATAGTTTTGGCTTTTTCAGAAATGGAATTTTACAGTAATAAAACCAGATGTTTTTTCACTTAAATATGCATGTAAGATTAATTCATGCCTTTTTGTGGCTTCACAGTTCATTTCTTTCTATTATTGAATAAAAATTCATTATATGCTTCTACCACAGCTTATTTCTCCACTCATATATGGAAGAATATTTTGTTTGCTTCTAGTTTGGAAAAATCTTAAATAATGTTAATATCATCATTCATGGGCAGATTTTGGTAGCACATAAATTTTCAAGTCACTTTGGTAAATACATAGGAGCATGATGGAGAGTTCATATGAAAAGGCTATGTTTAGCTTTGTAAAAAAATTACCTAATGTCTTCAAAATGGCTGTGTAATGTTTTACTCCAACAAACAATGAATGAGAGTTTCTATTGCTCTGCATCTTTGCAACTAATTGGCATCATAAGGTTTTATTTTTTATTTCTTTTTATTTTTAGAGAGGATAAGAGAGAGCTGCTTTCAGCTATTCTAATTGGTGTATATTGGTATCTCATTGTTTTAGTTTGTAATCCTCTAATGACAAATAATGTTGAGCAATTTTTCATATGCTAATTTGCCATCTGTATATCTTTCTTGTTGAAGTATCTTTCAGATCAATTTTTAATCACTTTTTTGGCTTTCTATTGAATTTTAAAGTTTTTATTGCATATTCTAGATAGAAGTCCTTTATCTTAGATGTATTTTGCAAATATTTTCTCCCAGGCAATAGCTTGCCTTTGATTCTCTTAAAAGTATCTCTCATAGAGTAGATATTTTGTTTCTTTTTGTCTGTCTATATTCTTTATTTTAATGAAGTTCCACTTAATAACTTTTTCTTTCATGGATTATGCTTTTTGTGTGCTTTCTAAAATTTCATTGCCAAATTCAAGGTTTCTTGGTTTTTTTCTCCCACATTTTCCTCTAGAAGTTTTATATTTAGGTTTATGATCCATATTGAGTTCAATGAAAATTCATTTTTAATTTACTTTTTCTTATACATTCTTACCTAAATTATATTTAAAAGCTGACCAATGTCTTTTAATATTATAGCCTAGCAAAGTAATGCTACATTGAATTTATTTATTTTTCATTTATTAATATTTATACTATGCTGTTTAGCTAAATAAAGTGTTAGTATATTACAGTCTCTGTTAGACTGTAAAGTGTTTGAAAGAACAATTGGATCTTACATACATTTTATGTCCCATATTGTAGTATTAAACATAAAACAAATATTACTCAACTATGATTGCCTGTAGTTTATTCTCTTTCACATCAGAGAAATTGTCTCAAAAATGCCCTTTCAAACACTAAAACAAAATACACAATGAGAAAAAAAGCAATGCTTTGAAAAAGAAGCATATGGAAGAAAGTTACATTCTTTAAGCAACTTCTAATAGCTTCTCAGTGCAAGTTGGAAACAGCTTTGAAGAGAATCTTTCATTTGCATTCAGTTCTAATTGCTCTCTTTATTGATTAAAATGGTAACATTAAATTCTAAATACTGAAAATGAGAGAAAGAAAACTCACCTGTGTGGAAGAAATAGAAAACCTAGAATCACATGTTTATCTAGAAATCTACATATCTGTATAATGTATAATTTCTACCCCATCTGTAAATCTTCTAAACCTCTTAGGAAATTAATCAGTTAGCACATAGTACCTCATGAGCATTGTGTTTATACATATTTGAATCCTACAGAATTGAACTTAAACATAATTATACCTTGCCAGTATGAAAAAAAAACTTAAGCTTATAAACCTAAAATCTCCTAAACTCTGTAATGTAAAAATGTCTCCACTGGGGAAGCAGACTTCTTTTAAAGTGTTTCTACATTTTTTTAAATCACTGAATTAGTATACTGACACTGTATTTTGTGCCTTTTTCTTTATAAATAGTATTGTAGATTGACCATCTCTTATTATTAATACGAATATCAGACAAGGATTCCCCATATGTGCATTTATAGAATTTCATTATGTTATCTCAAAGGTAAGCCACTCTCATATTGTCCAGGCCTCACATACGATTTGGATAGACTTCCCAGAATAATAGAGTAGATAATGATTTTGTATCAAAAACCAAGTTTGGAATGGAGTTTGCATTTGGTAGCCCTTTCTCTTTTTTCAATAATCTGGGAAATTTGTAGTGGTAGGTCACAGGATTAAAAATCCCGGCTATTCCCATTCAGTAGGCACCACTAATAACGAAGCACCCTATGAGGTCTTCAGCATAAAGAAGAGGAACAGATGTATTTATTTATTCATTCATTTAGAGGCAGAGTCTTGCTCTGACACCCAGGCTAGAGTGCAATGGTATGATCTTGGCTCACTGCAACCTCTACCTCCTGGGTTCAAGCAATTCTCCTGCCTCAGCCTCCCAAGAAGCTGGGATTACAGGCACCCCCACCATGCCTAGCTAATTTTTGTATTTTCAGTAGAGAACAGGTTTCACCATGTTGGCCAGGCTGGTCTCGAACTCCTGACTTCAGGTGATTTGCCTGCCTTGGCCACCCAAGGTACTGGAATTACAGGCATGAGCAACTGCGCCCAACCAAGAGATGTCTTCTTAACACAGGATTCCATAAAGAAGAAATAATTAAAGGCTATAATGCTTGACACAGTTCACTTTCCATGATAAATACCCTAAAAATATTGCTTTGTAAAATATTTTTGAAATAAAATTCCTACTTACATTTGTACCACCTTTACCACAGTAATAAAGTATTTGATATTAATAAGTTTCATACTTAATTTTATCTACCCTTTTATCAGCAGTCTTCATTCAACTATGCTTAGCCTTGCCAAGGCTGTATTATATCTTGCCTCCTCCAGACATGTTACAAAATGTATGTTAAGTCCACTGGAAAACCCCTTGTTTCTTCAATAAATTTCAATGTGGGGCTTATTTTACCACAATAAAAAATAATTTTTTATCTGAATGTAGCTTGACACATCATGACCATAATTCTTTCCAAGGACATTATTTATGTATCTGAAAAATTGGAAGTTTTCTAATTTTAGTGGTCAATGACGAACACAGTCTTGGCTCTTTATTTACAGTAATTAGAGCATTTATAATTTCTACCTCCAATTTCATTGGTTTTCTTTTATGCATACATATTTTTTTCATCACAAAAGAGCTACATCCCAGCTCCCACAGAGATTTTGTAATTGAACAGAATATCTTTTTTTGTAACTTTTATGTATATATGTGCAGGTTTATGGATACATGTGCAGGTTTCTTATATAGGTAAATCATATGTCGGGGGTATGGTGTACTGATTATTTCATCACCCAGGTAATATGCATAGAAGGTCCAAGTGTTTGTTGTTTTCTTCCTTCTGTTCATGTGTTCTCAAAGTTCAGCTCACAGTTATAAGTGAGAACATGTGGTATTTGGTTTTCTGTTTCTGTGTTAGTTCACTTATGATATGGCCTCAAGTTCCATTCATGTTGCTGCAAAAGGCATAATCTCATTCTTTTTTATGGCTGCTTAGTATCCCATGATGTATATATTCCACATTTTCCTTATCCAGTCTACTATTTATGGGAATTTAGGTTGATTCCATGTCTTAGCAACTGTAAATAGTGCTGTGATGATCATATATGTGCATGTGTCTTTATGGTAGAACAATTTACATTCTTTTTGGTATATACCCATTAATAAGATTGCTAGGTCCAATGGTTGTTCCGTTTTAAGGTCTTTGACAACGTAATCCCCAAACTGCTTTCCACAATGGCTGAAATAGTTTACATTCCCATTAAGAATGTATTAGAATTTCCTTTTCTCTGAAGCCTTGCCAGAATTGGTTAGTTTTTTACTTTTTATAATAGCCATTCTGGGTAGTATGAGCTGGTATCTCATTTTGGTTTTGATTTGCATTTCTCTACTGATTGGTGATATTGAGCACTTTTTTTCTATACTTCTTGGCCGTATGTATGTCTTCTTTTGAAAAGTGTCTGTTCATGTCCTTTGCTCACTTTTTAATAAGGTTGTTTGTTTTTGCTTGTTAATTTGTGTGCGGAGAGGTGTTCATAATAGTCTTTGAAGGTTTTTTGTATTTCACTGGGGTCGGGGGTAATGTTCCCTTTGTCATTTCTGATTGTATTTACTTGGATCTTCTTACTCATTTTCATGAGTGTAGCAGCCTATCTTACATGTTATTTCAAAGAAGTCATGGATTCAATCATTTTTCAAATGGGATTTCATGTATCAATTTCATTCAATTCAGCTCTGATTTTGTTTATTTTTTGTCTTTTGCTAGCTTTGGAATTGGTTTATTCTTGTTTTCTGATTCCTTTCTGTATGATGTTAGGTTTTTAATTTGAGATGTTTCTAACATTTTGAGGTGAGTTTTAATGCTATAAACTTCTCCTTTTACACTGCTTTAGCTGTGTCCCAGAGATTCTGGTACATTGGACCTTTGTTCTATTAGTTTCAAAGAATTTCTTGATTTCCACCTTAATTTTATTGTTTACCTAAAAGTTATTCAGAGAAGTTGGCTTAATTTCCACATAATTGGATGTTTGGTATGATTTCAGGGTTGTTGTTTTTTTTTTATTTGATGAGGATTGTTTTGTGGATGAATGTGCAATTGAGTTTAGAATGTATACTATAGGTAGAGCAGAAGAATGTATCTTCTGTTGTTTGGGGTAGAGTTCTTAGATATCTATTAGTTCCATTTGGTCAGATGTCGAGTTCATGTCCTAGAATCTGTTAATTTTCTTCCTTGATAATCTGTATAATACTGTCAGTGGGCTGTTGAAGTCTCCCAATATTATTGTGTGGTTACCTAAGTCTCTTCACAGGTCTCTAAGAACTTGCTTTATGAATCTAGGTGGTCCTGTGTTGGGTGCATGCATATTTGGAATAGTTAGGTTTTCTTGTTGAATTGAACCCTTTACAATTATATAATGCCCTTATTTGTCTTCTTTGATTGTTGTTGGTTTAAAGTTGGCTTTGTCTGAAATTCAAAAGGTAATCCCTGCTTTTTATGTTTTTCAATTGCTTGGAAGATTTTTCTCCATCAACTTTACTTTGAGCCTGTGGGTGTCATGCATATGAGATGGATCTCTGTGCCTTCTGATTAGGGTATCTGGCCCATGTATATTAAAGGTTACTGTTGATATGTGTGGATTTGATTCTATCATCATGTCATCCGTGGTTATTACGCAGACTTGTTTGTGTGGTTGCATTATAGTGGCAATGGTCTGTGTACTGATGTGTGTTTTCGTAGTGACCAGTAACAGTCATTTCCTTCCATATTTAGCATTTTTTTCAGGATATCTGTAAGGCAAGTTTGGTGGTAATGAATTCCCTTAGCATTTGCTTGTCATATAAGCAATAAGAAATAGGGAGAAATCTTATTTCTCCTTCACTTATAAAGCTTAGTTTGGTATGATGTAAGAGTCTTGATTGGAATTTATTTTCTTTATTAATTCTGAATATAAGCTCCCAATCTTGTCTGGCTTCTGTCCTTTGTAGTGACCTGCCCCTTCTTCTCGTTAGCTGCCTCTAACAATTTATTCTTTTTTATCAATCTTGGAGAATCTGATGACTATATTTCTTTGGGATAATCATTTTGTGTAGTTTCACAGGGGTTCTCCACATTTTCTGAATGTGAATATTGGTCTCCAGCAAGGTTAGAGATAATGGGTGATATCCTAAAGTAAGTTGCTTTATTTCTCCCCATCTCTCTCAGGGACACCAATGAGTCATAAATTCAATCTCTTTACATCCCATATATCTTGGAGGTTTTCTTCATTTTTTAAAAAATTATTTTCTCTTTACTTTGTCTGGCTGAGTTAGTTAAAAGATCCGGTCTTTGAGCTCTGAGATTCTGCCCTCAGCTTGGTCTATTCTTTTGTTAACACTTGCATTATGAAATTCTTGTACAATGAAATAATATCTTTACTCATGTACATGAATTTTTACATGGTGTTTCTATTTGTAACTTGTCATGTATGACCAAAATCACCTCATTAGGTTCATATATATTGGATAGGGAAGATTTAAATCTACTATACCTTGGAAACTTCTCCAATGGTCCATTTTTAGTTCATAAATTAGACAAACTTTAAAGAATTTATAAGAAGAATATACTGCTGTAGAAAGATTTAAAAAGTAATGCCATAATTCATTAGTAATTTGAAAAATGAGGTGGCTATATTTATCAATTTGTTCAGTAATGTTATAGATCTTGATTATTGATATTGTGTTTTTACTGACTGAGCCGTGGGTAAATATGGAAACCTCAGGCCTATTCTGCTTCTAGGCCAAGAGACTTTGGAAAATCTGAGGTAAACAATGAAAGACACCATTACATTAATTTGTGGCTTACTTTTTTTGAACAAATATTCTTATAACGTTTTATTGTCTCTCTAAAATTAAACCAGTAATCCTGACAGCAGAGTAGACCTTCTCTAGCCAGCCATTTTGTAGAGCAAAAATGTTAAAATTTAAGAAAAGATTGAATACGCTGGCAGTACTGTATCCCTATTTCATCATCTTTGACTAATGGGTCAACATTGCCATTTTCTTTACCAGTAAATTTAATAAACAAACCTAAGCATTTGTTGAAGCAAGCTTTAAAAAGATGAAAGAGATAAAAAGATAAAATTGTAGATAAAATGTTAGTCCCCAATACAAATTCAGATTATCAGAAAGATGGGTACATACATTCCTTGTTTTGCTACCAAACAGGGTAGTGATACATAGGCTTTACTAACCAGCTTGGTCATGGTTGATGACCTATGGCTAAGTCTCTTAACCATCTGCCAAACTAAACTTTCTTATGTAAATCTTATATAAATTACAGTTCTACTCAATCTTTGTTCTGTGTTCTCCTCTGTAGTTTCAAAATTCTCTATGTCCATCTAGATCACACACTTCACTCCTATAAGTTTTCACATTTTGATAAGGAACAGTTGTATACTATTTCAGAGTCCACGTTTTGCATAAACATGCATTAATTTAAATGAACTTTGTGAATGTGGATGGGAAATTATTATTACTTCCTTTTTATAGTTGAACAAAATCCACGACACAAATGTTTCTCATTTTTATCATTATTGTATTAATTTTCCTACAAATATATGTACAGTACTTGACTGTACATAAATAACAACATTGGCTAAGGTTTAAAATAGAAATATTCCAATTGATTACATAATTTTTACTTTCTATGGTTTTGCACTAATTTTAGTGAGAGTAAGGACCAAAAAATTATACATTTAATATAATTTGTCACCGTTAACACAGAAATATTTAACTGCCCATGTAAAACTTAGCATAATTTTATTTGATACTATGACCTAGTCAAAGAATTCATTTTATTAATATATTCAAATCACGTTACCACTTTGCCATCTTTACCTAAGTAAATGGAAGAAGAATATTTGCGAAGAACAGTATAACTAGAGAGATACACCATTTAAGTGCTCAAATTCAGTATACAGTAGAGAAGGAAGAAACAAGAACTAGAAAGACAAGATAAATGAAAATAAAATTGGCAATTGAAGGTGAAAAACATAAAATATAGTACAATTAGCAGTTATAACTTCATGCTCTTTTGTCTTTAACTACTGTGATTTAAAGAGTTCCCTTGACATTTGTCTCAGAAAAAAAGCTATTTTGAGCATTCAAAGTCAGTAACTGTTCCAGGATACAAACAAAGAACTAAGAGAAAACAATGATTTGAACATTAGCCATTTTAAGGTCATTAAGCTTACAAGCCCCTTTCTTCCTTTTGTTTCTTTTATCAGAGTCACATGAATTTGCATAGAAATAATAACTATGTTCAATGAGAAAACTGTACACATACATTGTCTATAAATTTGTTGTTTTGGCTGGGGTGGAAAGGTGGGAAAAATTGTGAAAGCCTCTTGAGTTCCCTAGGCTTTTGAATATTTTTGTGAATGTTGGAGAATTTTAATACTTTTAAATAGTACAAAGATGCTTGATGAAAGTGGTTTTCCTCTTGGCAGCCCCTCAGCAGATCAAGTCTAAAACAAAGTCAAGCATCGGAACTGGAGGCAAATAACGGGAGCTCTGATTAGCTACTTAGCAGTGAATCATGAGACAGTAAAAAGGGAAGTTTCTTTTTTAGCATTCTTCAGAGGACCACACAAATAATCATTCTCATTAAATATTCTTAATAAATATATTTTTCATGAATTTTCCCAGATGTTTCATATCTCAAAAAATTTTCCTCACTAGCATAAGATGATAGATATTATTGCAAGAAAAGAGCTATGGGCTATAAAATATTTTTAACCACTAAAAAATAAATGTATTTGGGTTAAGTGAAATGTGAGTGTATATTTTCAAAAATGCACACAGTTGTACATTGGGAAAATATGTAGTTATATGTGAAATTGCACCTGTGAAGATTTAGAACTTTGGTAACAGTGTACACTTCTAAATTTCTACCTTTCTTAGAAATACAGTACAACATACTCTTAATAAAATATTATTTCTCAATGGTCACATATGATCAAAGTTGAATTTTTGTAATATATTGAAAACTACAATTTATAGTTATACCCTAAAATAGAGCATTAGCAATATACACTTGAATGTCTCATACTCAAAGATAATAATATGAAACAATATTACATTACCCAATTCTGTGTCTGTCCAAAGAAGTTAGAACTTTGAACTTTTTCTCAGTTTCCTTTTCTTCATCACAGATACAGTATCTTACAATTAGCTTCATAGTTTCAGCTTTCAGTGATAGAGCCTGGAAATTTTTGGAACTCTTAACTTGAGAATTAGTGATGAAATAAAAGCATTTAAAAATAAACTCTTTTTCTTGTATTATTGACAACTATTTTATAATCCGTGCTTTGCTCTTACTTTCCAGGGATATAAAGCTATGTGACACGGTCAAAGAGCACTCCCAAAACTACTTTAATTTCCATACATTTATAATAATCTATCTCTTACTTTATTATGTAATGGCTTTTATGGGCTTTTTTTTTTTTTACTTCAGGGTTTTCAAATTTTATATAATAAAAACCATGTCTTAAGAACGTTGATAGATGTGACAAATTATAAATTCCTTTGTGAAATGAGTTTATAAAATATGCATTTTAAAAAGTTGAACAGATTTCCTAATTCCAGATATCTTAGCGTTTATAGTATAAGTAAGGTACTCTCCAAGAAAAGATGCAGCATGCTAGTATGTAAATCATTCACTGGAACTTCTTGTGTAGTTCAACCCAGGATTGAGAAGACTGGCTGTAAGGTTTTCAGGCACGCTATTTGTGGTTATTGTGGTTCCTCACACTCAGCTAATAGAATAAAATCACTTTGCTCTCTGATTATTTTTTGCTCAGAAGAAAAGAGTATGTATAAAACAAAATAGGTTCTATAGAAAAATGTAGTCATTAACTGAAGTTAACCAATGCTACAGAGAACTTCACATCAGCTAGGACAGTTTTGAATAAAAGCTTAGCAATTGCTCCTTATGTTCTTCAGAGAATTTTTAACTTCTTCAAAAGAATATAAATAATCATGGCAAATTGTTTAACAGATTGTGGGTAGAGTAGGAGTAATAGCAGTAAAGATGGAGGAAAGCTGATGATGTTTTGAAGCTTGTTTGACAGAACTGGTAATGATAAAATGTGAGAAATTATAGAGATATAATTATTGATGAAGGGCATTCATTTTTAAAATAATTAGTGGCAAATTATAAAGGTAATTCAGGTTTATATAAGATGATCTAGAATTTACATTTGCATGTTTTGAACCTGTCAAAAACAATTGACTTTTATAAATGTGAAGATCATCTAAAAGATCTGGACTAGAGAGGTAAATTTGAAAATATCAATATATAGATGTTTTTATAGAAATTGAATTTAAATCCATGAGAGTGGTTATGTCTTAATAGGGGGACAATGTATAGAAATAATTTTTTAAAAAGACTTTAGGACTGAGTCCTGAAGATGAAAGATATCCATGTTGATGGATTGGAATAATTACTACTGTTAAAATGTCCATAAAGCCCAAAGTGGTCTACAGTTCGAATGCAATTCCTATCAAAATTTCAATGACATTCTTCACAGAAATAGGAAAATCAGTTCTAAAATTCAGTGCATAAAATACCATGAATAACAAAAGCATAAAATATCGTGAATAACTAAAGCAGTCTTGAGCAAAATGAACAAAAAAGTCACTTTACATTATTGAAAAACATACTACAAAGCTATGATAGTACAGACAACATGGTACCAACATAAAAAACAGATACATAGACCAATGAAAGAGATATAACAGCTCATAAATAATTCATACCTTTACAGCAAACTAAATTCAACAAAGGCAACAATAATATACAATGAGCAAAGGGTAGTCTCTTCAATAAATTGTGTTGCAAAAACTGAGTATTCCCATGTAGAAGAATGAAATTAGGCCCTTATCTCAGACCATATACAATAAACAACTCAAAGTGGATTAGAGACTTAAAATTTACACTCGATACTATGAAACTCCTGGGGAAAAATGTAAGGAACAAAACCCATGATATTGTTCTAAGAATTAAAATTTGGATATGATTTCAATAGTACAAGCAACCAAAACAAAAATAGACAAAGGAGATTACATCAAACTAAAAAGCTTCTACACATCAAAGGAAACAATTAACAGAATGAAAACACAGCCTACAGAATGGCTGAAAATATTTGTAAACTATATATCTGATTAGGGGTTACTTTCCAAAATATATAAGGAACTCAAACAACTTAATATCAAACAAAACAGCATGATTTAAAAATAATCAGAGGAACTGAATATATATCTCTCAAAAGAAAATATACAATTGTCCAAAAGGTATATAGAAAAAGTGCTCAGCATCACCAATTATCAGAGAAATGCAAATTAAAACCATAGTGAACTATCAGCCCACACAACTTAGAATGGCTGCGACTAAAAGTATAAAAAGAATAAGTATTGGAGAAGATGTGGAGAAGAAGGAACCCCTGCACAGTGTTGGTGTAAATGTAAATCAGTACAGCCATTATAGAAAACAGTATGGAGTTTCCTCAAAAAATTAAAAGTAAAAATACTATATAATGCAGTAATTTCACTACTGGGCATATATCCAAAGGAAATGAAATCAGTATTCAGAAGAAATGTCTGCTCTCCCATGTTTATTGCATTATTATTCACAATAGCCAATATACGGAATCAACCTATGTAGCAATCAATAGAGGAAATCAGTTAAAAAGTGTTGTATATGTCAAACACCATACTATCAAGCCACAAAAAGAAGAAAATTCTGTCATTGGCAACAAGTTAGACGAACTCGGAGAACATTATGTTAAGTGAACTGAGTCAAGCACAGAAAGACAAATATCAAATAATCTCATAGATTGAATTTAAAATAGTATAACTCATAGAAGCAGAGACTGAATGATGGTTACCAGGAGCTGGAGTTGTTGGGGTGAGGATATGTTTGTCAAAGGATACAAAATTTCATTCAGATAGGAGTAAAACATTCAATAGATTTTTTGTACAAGATGATGACTATAATTAGTCATCTATTATATTCTTGAAAAATGCTAAGAGTGGATGCAACAAAGTTAAAATTTTCACCAGGAAAATTACAGCTGTGGGAAATAATGCATATATTAATTAGCTATATTTAGGCATTCTCTAATGTACAATCACATGCCAAATAACAGCACTTTGGTCCATAATGCACTGCATATTCAATAGTGGTCCTATCAATTTATAATACCATATGTTTACTGTGTCTTTTCTATGTTTAGATATACAAATACTTAATTGCCTACAGTATTTACTACCATAACATGTTGTACAGGTTTTTAGACTGCAATCAATAGGCTATCCCATGTAGCCTAGGGATGTGGTAAGCTGTATCACCTAGGTTTGTGTTAGTATTATACATTCTGTGATGTTTTCACAAGGACAAAATCACCCAAGGACACATTTCTCAAAAGTTTCCTCATTGCTAAGTGATGCGGACTGCATATATACTTCTAAATATCATGTTGTGCCTGGTAAATATATACATTCATCTGTCAACATAAATAAATGAGAAGGTAGGTATATGTGAGAAAAATGAAGAGTCAAAGACTAGCTGGTTGTTAGTTTCAGATAGAAAAAAAAAAACTAAAATATATTTGAATTCTGCAGGAAGAAGATGAGAGAAAAAGAGAGAGAGAGATTGCCTCATACCCCTCTTTGCCTATGACAATTATCCAAGTCAATTAGTAGAGTATGACCTGAGATCTACACATCCAACTCTTTTCTAAATGTATATTTCTGTAAAAATACAAAAGATTTTAACATGTTCAAAATGTAACTCACTTTCTGGTACCATTTCCTCATCCCACTGCCCACATGTAGTTTTGTATACTTTTTCAGTATATAGGAAAACAGAGATAAGTTCCTCAAACTAACAATAGTTTCCCTGTCTCCTGTTCTACTGTTTCCCTGTCTCTTGCTTTAAAATCAAGCATCAAATACTGATGATACTGTTTCGTAAATATATTTATTTTTCTTTTCGCATCACCAGCTAATAAATAGTGTAGCTGGGTTTTAATTGAAGGCAGTTTGCTTTGGGTCTGTTTTCTTAACAACTACAACATAGATGATATAGTATAGTACCCAAACAGAACACTTCTGTGATAAAACAGAGGTATGTTAATATTAAGAAAGAGAAAACAGTGTAAGCTGAGATTACTCCAAGCAAATCCAAATGCCTATTTATCATATTTGGGGGGCTAACATCTGGCCATATAAAGTAAAATAAATATCAATCATTATTTAGTTGTTTGAGTAAAAAAAGTAAAACATATGCACGGTAAAGCCTACTCTGTGAAAGGAAACATTTGCTATTTCTCTGAGAAATATTAGCCTCAGAGAAGGCCAAATATTGGCAATAGCAGTGCAAGACTATGGCCAACCCAATGGATCTGCTATTCTACACCCGACCAGATAGGAACTGTTTGATATTTGAAACCCCTCAAATAATTTTAAAGTTAAAGAAATTTTAAACAACATTATTTCAATTTGAAATGATAGCATCCAATCCCCAAATTTAACTTTTATGGTACTACTTAATATTCACTAGTATTTGTATGTGTTTAGTGAGTTCAGTGCATTCTTTTAATTATCTTGAAAGTAATTTGTCTCTTGAAAGATTTAACATCATGAAGATATTAAAAATAAGGATATATTACAAGAGTGGTTGCATATTTTGATATAAAAGTATAGAAAAAGATAGTAAAATGTGATTTTTTCATATGCAATTTAATATTTCCTAAATACTTTTTATTTGTAAATTACATGAAATACATAGGCTTCACAATTTACTTTCTAGATCTCAGCCTGAAACTCTACCCCTAGGTGGAGCTCTGGTTTCCTGCTAAGCCAGGAATTGCCTATTACTATCTAATTAGTGGGGGACGCAAAGGAGGAGGAAAAAATCACCAGGATGAAGGGAGGCGTGAAGAGAAGATGATCTAAACTCTAAGGTATTAACATTTTCTTATAGTCACATCACTGCTACATGCATCTGATTATTACAAATGCATCTCTAACATATTTTTCTTCTGTGTTTTTCTACAAGATCTTTCTCAGAGAGACTGATAAGAATATCTCGTTAGTATTTTTATACTCCACTACTCTAGTGTAATATCTATTCTGAAAAACATAACATAGCATTCTAAAAGCTAAATATGATTTAAGCAGAAAATTAATAAATAAGCAAAATGAACATTGAATCTAATATTGAATATTGGATTGTGCATGTTATTTCTATTAACATGAAATGGTTATATAACCATTTTTGTAGATGTATAATAATACACATGTATATAATATTGTATTAGATATATGTACATGTAGAGGTAAATTAAGCATATATTAAAATTTTTTTTTTACATTTTTATTGATCACATAAAAATAACTTAGTGTATAATGACATTCATAATCACTGAATAGACCAAATAAAGCAGCATTGGAATTACCTGGATGAGTTTTGAAAGTGCAGAATGCTGATCTCAGATCTACTGGATCAAAACCTGCAACTGAACAATTACCAGGCCCCTAATATACAATTTAAATGCGTTTCCTCAACTTTTGTATGAAATATTAGATAGGAACAATAAAATTTACCAAATTTCAGTCTATCAGTTCTTTTAATGTACAGTTTTTGCCCTTTAGTTAAATATGACTACTTCTCTAAAAATTATTTATGCTGCTGTTCTGGTTATACTATTTCTAGTATTTTTATACTGATGTAGTACAAATTACTACTAGTTTTGTGTAATTTGACCACATTTTTTCTAATTTATTATACTAGTATATAAGCTTACTGAAGGTAGGCTTTATTAGTCCTAATAATGTAGTCAACCAGAACAAAATGTTAATAAAATAATTTAGGAGACTGATCTTGAAAGAGTTCTCAACTCTTTACATTTACTGTTACATAAATGCACATGTATTTTATATGATGTCTACAGCTTCGACAGTAGGTGAATGTGACCTCCTAAAACTGTTGAGGTTGTTCACACAAAAATTACCATAGATGAAATAGTGGAGATTGCAAAAAGTGGGGGGATAATTTCTAGCTAATCAGAGGACAAAATCTCATCTATTTGTTCATTTACATTATTCTCTCCTTGCACAACTACTTTTAAATCTGCAGTGCCAACCATCTTGCTGGTTATTAAAGATTCAAAGAGACAAGTATAGGTCCCTGCCATCAAAGGTGCTGCTATCTTATAAGGGAGTGCACCATCTTTAAAACAGATGTGTTCTAAAAATGGATTTGTTGGGAGTGGAGAAATCGGTAATTACGGTATTCTAAAGGTAAAGAAGAAAAAAGAAAAAATAGCATTATAAGAGAACTTTAAACGTTCCTATGTAGTCTGGCCTGTATTCTGAGCAGTTTGGCACAGTTTGGATAAATTATGTGTATGCACTTCTAGGTAGCTTGAAGCAAAACATTGGCCATTCCTTTGTTCAATTAATATTAATAAAAATACGATAAAAATGTGAATCTTCTTTCTGGTCACACAAGGAAGCATAGCCCATAGTACAAGTCTGTGAAACTGTAAGTGAAGTTTAAGATTTAGCTATGTATCATTTGTCATTGCTCATTTGGAATTGTCCAAATTTCACATGAAGATTATAAAAAAATCAAAGCCTCACACACACACACTAAGTGAAAATTAAAGTTAGACAATTTTGATGTTAGCAATCAGAATTATTGATACACCAAATATTCAGGACTTTACAAAAGTCTAGTTTACTTTTTACATATTCAAATTACATACTGTTTGTAATACTCAGATAATTTACTATTTGAACTTTTAGATGATGGCCCATGGCAGCGATAAAGGAATCTAGGGATGATCAATGTCAATTTTGGAATTTTAGCATTCCTATGAAACAAACAAACAAAAAGTCTTCCTTTGAAGTTCTACAGGAAGGTTTCCAAAATTAATATCATTGAATTTGACTGTCAATGCATTTTACAAATTTAGAGTTGGCATCTTGTTAATATTGTTATGGCTTGCATGTTCAAAACACAATCAAACATCTTATTATAGTCTTCACATACTAAATTATTCTTTTCATTAAATATAACTCATATCTTAAAATGAAAGAATTGAATACATGAATAATAAAACTACAGAATAATTTCCAACTTAAATTTTTACTACATATATTTCTAACTCAAGTGTTTATTTTATAGTTTCTCAATATATTTAAATTATATTACAATGAAGCATTATATATTAGTAAAGTAATAATGTCATATATCTTAGTGCATGATGACATCAAGTATATACTTGCATATTTCTCATATTTCTAAAGTAAATTTGAAAAAGTAATAACTATTTTAAATTCCTTTGCATTGACAAAAATTCTCTCCTTGACAAAACATTAGCCAGACTTTTCTAAGCTCTTTTCCCAACTAGGCTTCAATCTTGTTCTATAAGGACTCGAACAAAACACTAACAGTTTCTAATAGCATAAAGCAATGTTCCTAGGATTATCTTAAACTCCTGAAAGTGATTGCCTGAAAAAATGTCAAGACTGCCAAATGTATTTACTGTTTGTTTTAGCCAACACCTGAAGGAAGCTCCCTTCTAGTCTGTGTGAGAGGATAGGAGCTTGACTTTCATAAGCACCAATTAGCAAACCCTGGCGGTTTCACCTGGACAGATTTTCCTTTCCCTCTTGTAATTTTTCACTTCCTAGAGTCTAGTGAGCCTCTGCTCACCCATCACTTTCCCATTTAGACACCCAGGCACCTCTGCACAAATCTAAGTTCAGTTCAGTTCACATTGAACTCTGTTCTCAATTATCCTGATTAAAATCTTTCCTTACTACTTTAACTCATGTCTGGCTCTGTTTATCTCAGATAATACACACCATGATTATATCAGTGTTCAATGAGAGAACTGTAGAAGATACAGTAGAGATTCGGAACAAGCAATTGGTTTACACTATCATGGGGGCTGGTTAAGTAGTCTTTGTAAGGCTATTATTGTCTTGGCATCTAATGCTGAAGATTGAAATTCACAGGGGAGGCAATCAGGAAAGGAAGATCAATGAATAGGCTGGAACTTACAAGCAATTGTTGGGACTGAAAAGGATGGCATGAAATGCACATCCTCTATTGTTGCATTTGGTGACAGATTAAGCTGCAGAAACCAATGTCCTCTGCCGGATCCTCACCAAGGAACTAAAGGCACATTAAAGTCTTGCCCTGTAGTAAGAAATGCTGAAGGTTTATGTGTACCTATGAAACAATCTTGCATGTTCTTCACATGTACCTCAAAACCTAAAATGCAATAAGAAAAACACAAAAAGAAATGCTGAAGGAAGATCTAAGGCAAGATAAAGAAATTCCAGACCCAGCTGATGCTTTATGTCAACAAAGTGAAACAGCAAACACGAGATGTGAGTGTTTGTGCATGCATGTGCATATATGCACTGTAAAATGACTGCTACTCTCTTATGCCCACCAAATCCAGAATCTCTCGTGTGTCCACCCCTATAATGGAATCACATAAGAAATTGAGCCTGGGAAATGTGGTTCAGCCTAGGCAAACTGATGTATTCCAAAGCTGATGCTGTAGTTTTGAAATTAACAAATTCATTATAACTATAGCAACATAGTTTTAAAATGAGCTTTTCATTGATTAATGTTCAATCTATACTTTATGTAGTTTAGACAAGCCTAGTTATAATTCTGTTAATACTCAACATCACCACTGATTTCCATGTTCTGCTACGAGTACAAAAGCAAACAAAACAACAGATAGAAAAAAATAGAAAGAATTGTATTCACCTCTGACGACATCATTTTTTTTCTAAAATCGAGACTGGGAACAAGTTCCCAGTCTCAACGGCAGAAGCAAGTCATTAAAATATGCTTGAAATTCCAAAACAATCATCTATTTCTAAATATTATTCAATATAATTTTTAAATTAAATTTCTAATTTTGAGATAACTATAGTCACATGCAGTTGTAAGATATTACAGACAGAGCCTATGAATATTCAACCATTTCACACAAATGCTAAAGTCGTCCAAAACTATAGTATGATATCACAACCAGATTACTGACATTGATACAGTTAAAACACAAAACATTTATGTCACCAGAAGTTTCCCTCATATTGACCTATAATGGCCATACCTACTTTCCTTTAGCCTTACCGCCTCCTAAGTCCTTGGTAACCATTATCTGTCCTCCTTTTCTATACATTTTTCATATCAATAATGTTATGTTAATGGAATCATACAGTATGTAACTTTTGGGATATTAGTTTTTTCACTAAAAATAATTTTCTGGAGATTCAGATAAGTTGTTTTACACAATCAATAATTAATTCCTTTTTATTGATGAGTAGTATTCAGTGGTAGAAATGCAAAACAGTTTAACAATTCATGTATTAAAATACATCTGCATTGTATCCTGTTCCTAGCTACCATAAACAAGGTTGCTATGTGCATTCCTCTGTAGGCTTTTGTGTGGAACGCGTGACTTTTTTTATTTTTATTTTTATTTTTTTGTTTTTGAGACAGAGTCTTGCTCTGTCGCCAGGCTGGAGTGCATTGGGAGGATCTTGGCTCAGTGCAACCTCCGCCTCCCGGGTTCAAGTGATTCTCCTGCCTCAGCTTCCTAGTAGCTGGGACTACAGGTGTTCGCTACCATACCCAGGTAATTTTTGTATTTTTAGTAGAGACGGGGTTTCATAATGTTGGCCAGAATGGTCTCGGTCGCTTGACTTTGTGATTTGCCTGCTTCAGCCTCTAAAGTGCTGTGATTACAGGGGTGAGCCACCGCACCCCCACGACATGTCTTTGTTTCTCCTGGATAAATGCTCAAGACTGCAATTGGTGAGTTATAGGGTAGTTGAATGTTTAGTTTGTTGTAGAAAATATCAAACTGTTTTTCAGAATGATAGTACCATTTTACATTCAAATTCCCACCAACATTATGTAAATAATCCAGTTTCTCCAAATCCTTGTCCACATTTGTTGTTATCACGTAAAACATTTAGCAATTCTGACAAGTGTTTAACAATATCTCATTGAGGCTTAAATCTGATTGCTCTAATGGATAATGAAAGTAAATATATTTTCATTTGCTTACAAAACTCTATATCCTCTTCAGTGAAATGTAGGTCTATGTCTTTTGCTCATTTTCTAGTAAGATTTTTATTTTCCTACTGTTGAGTTCTGAGAGTCTTTTTAATATATTCTGGACAACCTTTGTCAATTAAGAAATGGATATTAGCTTTAGGATACTTGGAAATATACTCCATCTAGATGGAGTTGTTTCTATTTCTATTTTTCTGAAAGTTTTTATTATGATGGAGTGTGATATTGTAAGAAGATTTTCCTGTATTAATAGTGATCATGAGTTTTTTTCTTCTTGAACTTGATAATATGGTGGATTAAGTTTCAAACATCATACTAGACTTGCATCCCTGTGGAAAAAAACAAACCTTAATCATAGTACATAATTATTTTGTATACTTCATGAGCATATAATATACCTTGTGAGTATATAATATCATTATATATTATCCTCTTTCTCTGTCGATTTTCATTGATCTGAAGTCTACTTTTCTTCTCACAATAATACAGCCATTTCTGTTTTACCTTCATTCATATTTATATGCTTCTCTATTACTATACTTTTTACCTGACTAAATAATTATTTTTGAATGTGTTTCTTTATAGACAGCACAGAGTTTGGTTTCATATTTTTTACTCTATTGTGCAAAAATAAATCTTTAAATTTGTGTATTTAGGTTATTTATATTTATTAATATGTTAAGACTTTAATCTGCCATTTTATTTTTGTTTTTGCCTGTAAGCTGTTTTTAGTTTATGTTGGCATTTTTCCTTCCTTCTTGTGAGTTACTTGAACATATTTTAAAAATCCATTTTGGTTTCTCTATGCTGTTACTGAATGTATATTTGCATAACTTCTTAAATGGTTGCTCTAAAAATTACATTGTATAGACATTTATATAATTACATTATATATACAGTTCACTAGCATAGTTATTTTATAAGTTTAAATAAAATATTAAAAATTAATCTTTTATGTCCCTTTACTATCTTCTTTTACTGTTTACATTAGATAACGTTTTTAGGCATTGTATTAAGATATGTGTGTTCACAATTAATAGTCTTAGTTTCTCTACATCTCAGAATGTCTTAATTTCTCATTAATTCCAGATTTTTTCTTTCTTTCTCTCTCTCTCCTTCCTTCCTTCCTTTCTTTTCTTTCTCTTTCTTTCTTTCTTTCTTCTCTTTCTTTTTTGCTGCATACAAAATCTTAGGTTGGTAGTTCTTTTTTTTCAGCACTTGTAATATATTGTGTCACTTTTTTATGGTTTCTGATAATAATCCACTTTCATTCTAATTGTGTTTTCTCCATAAGTAAGCTATCTTTTACTTCAGTGACTTTCCAGATTTTCTTCTTTGTGTTTAGTTTTCAAAATTTAATATGAGTTGGCTTAACATGGATTTCTTTGCTTTTATTCAAAGACCTCTTTGGCTTTATCTATAGATTTATGTGTATTTCTAAATTTGGAAAGTTTTGAGTATTTTCTTCTAGTATATCTGCACATCTGTCTCAATTCTGTTTTCCTTCTAGGACTCTTATTATACAAATGTTAAAATTTCTGTTACAGTCCTATAGGTATCTGCAGCTCTTAATTTCCTATTCAGCCTAATTTTATCAGTTTTCAGATTGGGTTATTTCTATATTTTTACTTTTCTAATTCAATGATTCTTTCATCTGTCTTCTCTATTCTGCCATTAAGCCCATTAATGGAGCTCAACAATAAAAATTATTTTGTTTTTGTTTTTTAATTATTTTAAATTTTTAAATTTTAGCTCTTATTTTATATTTATTTGCTGACATTTTCTATTTCTTTGGCGGGATTTTCTTTATTTCCCATTTGATTCAGACATGCTCATAACTGCTCATTGCATTTTTTTTTTAAAATTAGAGCTCCTTTAAAAGTTTTCGCACAAACATATGTGTCATCTATACCCATTGGTATTTCTGGGTTGCCAGCTTCTTCAGCTCCAAGTCAGAGATATACAAGGCAAAAGCGACACCCAGGGAACTATTATGGTAGTTGTCACATCTCAGGCTTTCTACAATGACTTTTCGCTCCACCTTTTAGAATCCCCTTATATTGTTTTTGAATTAATTTTCAGTGTATGAAGTTGTACTTATCAAGAGAAGTAGGAAAATACTCTATTTTGACCAAACTAGAGCTAAATTTCAATATTCTTTTAGACTATGATAATCAAATTTAGTATTGTCCTCTCCAAATACAAGTGTTCAAAGCAAAATGTATAAAATTTGGTGTAACTCTTGAACGTAATTTGTATTTTTGTTCTTAGTGTTATCTCTCCTTTATTCTTCAAAATGGATTTGCAAATTTCCTTACCGACTGGTATATAGTTTATAACTAATTCAGACCCAGCCAATGAAAAGCACTGGTAAAAGAAAGAAAAGTCAGTCTCTCTCTCTCTCTCTCTCTCTCTCTCTCTCTCTCCCTGTCTCTCTCACTCTCTCTCTCCCTGTCTCTCTCACTCTCTCATATACACTATCTTCCTAGTACAATTTGAAGTTAATATGATCCCTCCAGCTTTATGAGTTTTGCTCAGGATTACTTTGCCGATTTTGTTTTACGTGTGTGGTACCATATAAATTTTAGGATTTTTTTTCTATTTCTGTGAAGAATGTCATTGGTATTTTGATAGATATTCCATTAAATCTCTACTTTCTTAGGTAGTATGGATATTTTAACATTCATTCTTCAAATTCATGAACATGGAATATCTTGCATTTGTTTGTGTCCTCTTCAACTTATTTCATCATTGTTTTAGAATTTTTATTATAGGCATCTTTCACTTCTTTGCTTTAGTTTATGCCTTGGTATTTTATATTAATATAGCTATTATAAATGGAATTATTTATTTAAATTCTTGTTCAGATTACTTGCTGTTGGTATTTAAAAATACTACTGATTTTTGTATGTTGATTTTGTATCCTGCAACTTTATTGAATTTGTCTATAAGTTCTAGGAATATTTGGTGAAGTCTTTAGACTTTTCTAAATTGAAATATAAACAAGGATAATTTGACTTCTTACTTTCTAATTGAATGCCCTTTATTTCCTTCTATTGTCTAATTGCTCGGTCTTCTAGTACCATGTTGAACATAAGTAGTGAAAATGGGCATTTTAGTATTTTTCTGGTTATTTTATTGGTTCTTTATTTTCTCCTTGTTTTTTATGTTCTTCAAGTAAAAGAAAATATCACTGGTATTATGTTTAATTTCTTGCTTTTTGTTTTGTATTTGTGATAAGGGTTGCAAATAATAATTTAAAACCCATTATTTTAAACTAATAGCAACTTAACTCAGATTACAAAGAAAAGAAAAACAAAACAAGCAAAGATAAAAACTAAAAACCTCTTCTCTTTAACCCTATCCCCCTTCAAACCTGCCCTTTGACATTTTGTTTTTTATATTTACATCTTTTTATGCTGTCTATCTCTTAAAAATCTGTTTTCTCAGCAAATTAAATCAAGAACAAAAAACCAGATACCACATGTTCTCACTCATAAGTGGGAGTTGAACAATGAGAACACATGGATACAGGGAGAGGAACATCATACACCAAGGCCTGTCATGGGTTGGAGGGCTGGGGGAGGGATTGCATTAAGAGAAATGCCTAATGTAGATGACCAGGTTGAGGAGTGCAGCAAACCAACATGGCACGTGTATACGTATGTAATAGACCTGCACGTTATGCACATGTACCCCAGAACTTAAAGTATAATTTTAAAAACCTGTTTTAGTTATTATTTTCAAAAGTTTGCCTTTTATTCTTCCCACTGACAATATGAATGTCTTAAATACTGCAATTACAGTGTTAGAGTATTTTATATTTGTCTGTGTTTTTACTATTAATGATGAGTTTTATACCTTCAGGTGATTTTCTGTTGCTCATTAACAGCCTTTAATTCAGATTGAGCAACTCTCTTTATGATATTTTGTAAGATAAATCTGATCTCAGTGTTTATTTTTCTAGGAGCATGTTTATTTCTCATTTATGTTTGAAGTATAGTTTTGCTGGATATAATATTCTGCACTGAAAGTTATTTTTCTACATCACTTCAAATATGTCATCCTATTTTCTTCAAATCTGTAGAGTTTCTGGTGAGAAATCTGTTGCCAGATGTATCATAGCTCCTTCATATGTTTTTTTATCTGTTTGTTTCTTTGCTCCTGTTGCTTTTGGGTGAGTTCTTTATCATTGACCTCTGAGTGATTGTTGTATGCCTTCATGTAGTCTTATTTGTGTTGAATCTGCTTTCTGTTCTTTATACCTCGATATTGTCATCTTTCTCGAAGTTTGCAAAGTTCTTTGTAATTATTATTTTGAACAAATTTTCTACTCTGATCTTTCTACATCCCTTTTAATGCAAATAACTCCTAGATTTTTCCTTTAGATACTATTTTCTACATCATGTGTGTGTGCTTCATTTCTAATCCTTTCTTCTTTCTTCTACTTTCTTCTACTCTGTATAGCCTGTCTTCGAATTCACTAATTATCCCTTTGCCTGATCAATTCTGCAGTTGAGAGACTCTGAAGCATTTTTCAATTGGTCAAATTATTTTTTAGTCTCCAGAATTTTTGTTTTTTTCTATTACTTCAATCTCCTTGTTAAATTTTTCTGATAGAAATCTGAATTACCTATCTGTTATCTTGAACTTTGTTGAACTTCTTTAAAACAGCCATTTTGAATTTCCTGTATGAAAGGTCAGATATCTCTGTCACTCTAAGATTGGTCACTTTGGTGAGGTAATGTTTTTCTGGATGTTCATGATGCTTTGGATATTTGTCTATGTCTAAGCATTGAAAAGTTGAGTGTTGATTAATATTTTTGCAGTCTAGACTTGTTTGTACCCATTTCTTTGATAAGGCTTTTCACAAAGTTAAAGGGGATTGAATGTTGTTACCAAATCCTGTGGTCACTGCAGCTATTTCAGCACTAAGGTCACCCTAAGCCCAGGAATACTGCATTTCTTGCAGACTCTTCGAAATACAGGCTTGGTGAACTTGAGTAAAATAAGAATTTCCTGGGTTACCAGTAAAACTATCCTTCTTTCTTCTTTTTTCCCTAATCAGGGGTCTCTAACCATACTGGGCTGCCTGGTGTTAGGGGAGTGGTGACATGAGCTTGCCCATGGCTACCATAGCTAACACTATATAGGATCATACCTGAAGTCTTATAGACCAGAACAGTACTGGGGCTTGACCAAGACCCATGGCCACTACTGCCTGGCTAACACTAATGTTTATTCAAGGTCCAGGATTATTTCAATCAGAAGCTAGTAAATCCTGCAAGAACTAGGTCTATCCCTTCAAGACAGCAGATTTCCTTAAGCCCAGGATGGGTCTAGAAATGCTGTCTAGGAGCAAAGACCTAGAATCAAGGGCTTCAGGAATCTGTCTGGTGCTTTATTTTACCATGGCTAAGATGGTACCCAAGTTGCAAGACAAAATTCTCTGTGCTCTTCCCTTTCCTTCCTTCAAGTTAAAGAAACCTCTCCTGGAGTTGCAATGCCTTAAGTTGGGTGAGGGTTGACATGGGCACTCCCTTTTGTTGCCACAGCTGGTATTGCATTGGGTCATGCACATCCCAAGTCCAATGGCTCCAAGATCAGTGCAGTATGAGTACTTGTCCAAAAACTCCAGTTATTGTGGCCCGTCACTCAAATTTGTTCTGGATCATAGGCCACCTTAATTAGCTGGTGGTGAAGCTAGCCAGGACTCAATTTCCTCCCACTGGAGTGGGGAATTGTCTTCTGGCAAGATCTGGTCTAAAAGCTCCTTCCATGAACACTAGCAGAAATCTGTCCTGTGTTGTGCTTTGCTGTTACAGGGCAGTACTGAGTTCCAATGCAGAGACCCACATTCACTTCACTCTCCCTTCCCAAGCATACTAATTCTCTTTCCATGCTGTTTTGCCTTGGGTTGGTGAAGGGGAGGTGTAGAAAGTATAAGACTGTCTTTCCCATCATCTTTAATGCCACCTTTTTATATTATATTTAAACCGGGTACTGTGGTGGATCTCCTGATTTATTTGTTCTTATGAAGGTGTTTTCTTACAGGGATAGTTGTTCAAGTTGGCATTCTTGAGTGGAGAGAATGAAGGATGATCTGGAAGGTTCTATTTGGCCATCTTGTTCCCCTTCCCAAATAAGTTATCTATTCAATCACCTATGTGATCAATTTTCTGTATTAAATACACTCTGATTAAAATACCTAGAAGGATTTGTGTTTTCTTTTCTTTTTCTTTTTTTTTTATTTTAAGATATGAGGTCTTGCTTTATTGCCCAGGTGCAGTGGCATAATCATGGCTTATTGCAGTCTCAAACTCCTGAGCTCAAGGAATGTATCAGCCAGTTTTTGTAACTGAAAGTCGACTGACACATTCCTTTAGGAGATTTCCACGCTATTAATTACACCTTTAGGACAAATGTTAAGAGGATTTTTTTTAGTTAATGCTTTATTTTTTTTCCTTCCAAATGTAATATGATGCTATTGATCCAGAAAATGCAATGAAATTTTGGCATGTCTATGTGTTTTCTATTGAAATTCTATATATTTTTTCTATTCAAAACATTTGAGAAAGAAAAAAGCAACTTTTTTTTTTCTCATTGACAGCCCATGAATTTTGCATACCCTTTAACACGATAGCCAACTAATAATCAATCTTGTTGTGAGCAAACATTTACCTGAAGTTCATTGTTGCTTGAGTATTTTTAAATTAACATACTTTGAGTAGTTGGGGCTTTACAAAAAAAAATTAATGACAAGTACAAGAGTTTTCATATACTTCGATTTTATATTAATATGGTATCTTTGTTTTAACTGAGGAGCCAATATTGACATATCATTATTAGCTAAAGTCTATATTTTACATTAGGGTTCACTCTTTGTGTCATACAAACTTGTGATGTTCAAACTATGTTTCACAAATATATAATGATATATATATATATATATATGTGTGTGTGTGTCTTTTCAATATCATAAAGAATAAAAGATTTACTGCTCTAAAAACTGTGTCTATTGTCCTATACCTGTTCATCCTTTTCTCCATTCTCCCTAAACTATGGCTGTCTTCATTATTTTTTCTTTTCCTAGTGTACCAGATAGTTAGAAACATAGAGTTGGCAGCCTTTTCAGATTGTTTTATTTGACTTAGCAGTATGCATTTATATTTCCCTAGTGTCTATTTATGGCTTAATTACTCATTATTCACTTAAATGAATCAGTTAAACTGATTTCATTTATCTTTATTGGGGTTAATAGAAACAAGAAAGTAAAGTCTTTACTTTCTGAAGCGAATTGATGTCATGGTCTCTGGCTTATAAAATAATTTCTTTACTGTGATATATACGCATATATTTGTGTCCACGTTTAGATTTTGAATCATTTGTTTTTCTTATATTTTCTCCATTGTATAGGTTTTTGCATATATGCTTACATTATTTACCCAAAATAAAAATCACTATTGAAATAAAAGAGCAATCAGGAAATATATATGTTATTTCTTGAAAACTTTACAAGGGCGTGAGCTAAAATGTTGGTACCTACAAGCTTATGGCATTTTGATAGAAATGTGAAGCCAGTTTTATATGCCTAATTGTGACTATGTATATGTGAAATGAGTTCACATGTTAAACTACCAGAAAGTAACTCAGACTAAGCTGACTCAAATAATAGCCCTCTTCAGAGACTGGAAACACAGTGAACAAATGCAGATGTTAGCTCAAATTAACATGAATTTGTGTCCAATAATGCAACACAGGGTTATAAAATGTTGGATTGAGTTTTAAATGAATATAATAATACTAATATTCAGAGAATACCCAGTAACTCCTGAGCTCTGTAATATTTCTAATTTTCACATTTTAGTCAAAAGGAACTTGATTTTTGATAAAAGAGTAAATAAAAAATTATACATACTACAAAGTTTAACAAAACTAGCAGTCAATATCTTGAAATGCATTGCTTACCTTTATACAAATTTTCTCTTTATTATTATAAACAAGACACTAGTTTTTTCATAGTCTGAGAAATATAGTACCTATACATTTTTCATAATGCATTTATTCATCTAAAGGTTTTCTTATTCATCCTCTCTCTTTATATTCCCTCTCTTTCTCATTTCTATCACTGTCTCTCTCTTCTTGACCAAAATTAATTATAACATAAATAAAATATGCAAAATAAAATGTCACTTAATCTCGTTTGTCTAGAAAATAACAAACAAAACAAAAACCACAAAATAAATTTCTGGAAGTGTGACTTAAAATATATATTGAGATTTTATGCTTATTAAGCCTTATCTGTTAAAAAAAATTGATCAGCTCAGAGTATGCTATTGTTTTTGATCACTGGTAAAATTTGTCTTCTTCATCTTTATTTTTCCTGAGTTATTCCTCATCTTCCTAGAAACTCCCAGATGAAAACCTGGTCACCATAAGCCATGGATGTACAGACTACTCTAGACATGTATGTGGGTCACAACTTTGGAGGCAGCTGTTTAGGGGAGCTACCTTTCACCACCTCTTAAATCAATCTTCCTACTCTAAAGCAGTTTCTGTTTAACTTTGCATAATAATCTCTTTGGAAAAATACCATACATTATTTTATTCCTTACTTTATTTGAGAAATAGAATGAAAGGGATGAAGAAATGCACTAGAAATACAATCACAGTGATTTGGTGCAGTGGTTCACGCCTTTTATCCCAGGACTTTGGGAGGCCAAGATGTGTAGATCAATTGAGCCCAGAAGTTCGAGACCAGCCTGGCCAACATGGTGAAATGCTGCCTCTACTAAAAATACAAAAATTAGCTGGACGTAATGGCAGGCATCTGTAATCCCAGCTACTTGGAAGGCTGAGGCATGAGACTCACTTGAACCTGGAGAGGTTGCAGTGAGCTGAGATCATGGCACTGCATTCCAGTGCAAGACTCTTGTCTCAGAAACGAAAAGCAAAAAAGAAAGAAAAAAGAAAAGGAATATAATCACGGTAAGTGAATGATAAATTTTTAAGAAACTACTATTTGATAAAGTAGATGACTGAAGAGCCTACATTCTGTAAAAGCCTGCCATAATTTGAAGAAATTGTCAAAAATTCCAATACTAAAAGTATTAGGGAAATAAATTTAAATTAAAATTGTTTTAATTAAAATTGTACCCGCTTTATTTATTTTATTGTCTTCCGGTTAAACTTGAAAACTTTATGGATTACTTAAGAACTCAATATCTTCAAAATTACTTTGTTCTAAAATCACCATATAACAATTCTTTGTATTATAGGTAGTATATTCATATTTACTTTCAATGATGTTGAATTCGTTTTTAAGTTGTCATCTTATTTTCATGTATTTGGTCTGTCAAAGAGTGACAAATGATTAAAAGAAAAAGAAAAGCTTTCCATAAATTATAATATATTTGTATTAAAATCAATTCAAAGGAATTTACTCATCCAGGTGTACTTTCAAACTCAACAGAGAAAGTGAAGGAAAATGTAGATTATGTAAATAAAGTATTTTTTCTAATGAAAAGATTTGTTAAAATTAAGGAAAATCTTTACATTTTTCAAATAGCACATTTACACATGAACTGAATTTTTAGACTAATTTATTTTAATTTGGTCAGCATTGCACCTATGCCTTGATTAGCTTCTAACTAAAATGAAATATTTTTTCTACAACTATTCTGATTTCCATGAATTCTGTGCATATTGATTTCAATTATTATATCCAAGATTAATATGGTTTACTTTCTATTAACACAAGCCATTTGTGAACACATTTACAAAACTCTATTTACTTACTAAAGTACATTTCTCTGCTTACACGTTTAGTTTATTTATTACCAGTCATAATGATATCTTGGAACTCATGAAAATCACACACCTGTTTTGTATTTTTATTGTTATTTACTGTATATCCTAAATGTTAGAAGATTGAGCAAAATATGTAGGACAAACAAAAATAATTAACTTTTAAAGAAAGCAAGGTATCAAAATAAGGCATCATTTCAATTATCATGTCATTATAATAACCCCTCCCCTCTACTGGTCACAATTTACTTACTGCTGTTACTTGTTGCAGATATTTCATACATATTCCACAATTTTATCCTAACAATAATATGGCATAATAAGCATTTTCTAAACATTAGAAGTTAAGGAAATTGAGGTTCAACAAGTTCAAATGGGAAGTGTGTAGTATATCAAAAATGTAATTCTAGGTTTCTCTGACTCTATATACACACACAAACCCATATACATACACACATATACCAGAGGATGCATTATTTGTACCATATATACAATCTATGCCAATTAGCATTCAGCTCAAGAAGCAAATTACTCCAGGTGTTTCAATAGGAGGTAATTTAGGAAAAATAATTAAATATTACAGAATCACTGGACATACTAGAAAAATAAATGGCATTTAGATTCAATATCAATGTTCTTGCAAATTAGCATAAGAAAATTGCTGCTGATGTCATCATTATTACTACAACCATCACAACTTCTACACACTCAGAACTGGTGACTAGACTCTGGAAATGGAAACCAGCCACTGTCAATGGTCAGATCTGACTTTTAGATCTGACAAGCTCTTTTACACTTTTTACTGTCAATTTACACTTTCAGCTCTAAAAGAATAAATCTCACTGGCAGAAACTAAGTGACAATCAGAACCTAGAAAATAACTTGAGAAATACAATTTCTAGCCTTGTATACTGGATGATATCTAGGAGAATACAGAAGTAGATAAGGATGCTGAATGATAGTGGTCCTTATTAAGCACAACACATTACATTTCTTCTTAGGTGACTTTCACAGTCCTAGAGGAAAGTGAACACAGGTGAATTCTGGTACCTACTGGGTGTTCAATTTATTGTGTTGAAATAAATGGTTTAAAATTTAACATTTGTACTATACGACATAAAGAGGCTAACAGATACACTGTGTGTTGCTTTCAAGCTTTTTTAAATATAATTTTATTGCATTTTAGGTTTTGGAGTACATGTGAAGAACATGCAGAATTGCTGAATAGGTACATACATCGCAATGTGATTTGCTGCCTTCCTCCCCATCACCTACATCTGGCATTTATTCCCATGTTATCCCTCCCCAACACCCCATCCCCTGTTGCCCCTCCCCTAGATCCCCCACAACAGACCCCAGTGTGTGATGCTCCCCTCCCTGTGTCCATGTGTTCTCGTTGTTCAACACCCACCTATGAGTGAGAACATGCAGTGTTTGATTTTCTGTTCTTGTGTCAGTTTGATGAGAATGAT